>JAUTBT010015749.1:0-22479 GCA_032361225.1 Lepetodrilus schrolli
CGTCTTCTTCTTCTTCGTCTTCTTTTGTTCGTCTTCTTCTTCTTCTTCTTCTTCTTCTTCTTCTCCTCCTCCTCCTCCTCCTCTTCTACTTCGTCTTCATCGTCGTCGTCTTCTTCTTATTATTATTCTTATTCTTCGTCGTCGTCTTCTTATTATTATTATATCATCATCATCATCATCATCATCATCATCATCATCATCACTGTCTCACACGAAGCTAAAAACAGATATACAGACATATAGATAGATAAAGAGACAGATGGATAGAGAGATACATTGTTCTAAAATATACATACTTAAGAGAATAACCGAGAACGATTGCTTAGGAAAATATGTCCCTCGTGAAATTAATGTTA
Organism: Lepetodrilus schrolli; assembly: GCA_032361225.1. NCBI lineage: Eukaryota > Metazoa > Mollusca > Gastropoda > Lepetellida > Lepetodrilidae > Lepetodrilus > Lepetodrilus schrolli. Next base: position 357 of record JAUTBT010015749.1, read on the forward strand.
ATTTCACTCGAGACGTATTTTCCGTAATCACTCTATCGAGTGGGTTATTCTAATTATTCAATATAACCATTTTAATGTAACAAACCATTGAAAACTGCCGACAAACGGCTTTAACGAGAGGGCGACCCAACCGGGTACCCCGTGTCGTCGCAAAAGCTAAGTCTAAAACGTGTACATTTCACCTAAGCACGAGAAACACACACAAAAAAATACGTAATCAACACTGTTGATTATCGAATCGTTATTACACAGTAGATATCCACCACGTATATTAAATAAATACATTTACCTTAGCCAACATATATGAAGGGGAACGATGCAATAAGAAATAGCCTATAAAACACTGTCAGTTTATCACTGTATCCCAGTGAGTACATAGCTAAGCTATTCACGTCAGTGTAACCCCACACTTTATTTAACGATGGATAATGCTACCCGGATGATTTATTAGTTTAAAAACATATCGAATATCTCAATTTTCTACAGCAAGCTGAAATATACACTTTGTTAAGATACAAACACAAATGTAAATGCTTACAGGGATGGGTGAATACGTTCATTTATTGTGTGCCTTGGAACTATAATAAATCATACAAGAACATATACTAGTAGATCTATAGCCTATACAAGTATGTTGATCCTTCACGAAAATGAGGAAATGGTCGACATTTCAAAAAGGATAGCAACATCCAACGAAAGTTAAAATATGTTAGAAGAAATAGATAAATAAGTTATTATTGTTGTTAAATGAATATAATAATACATACGATTGAGTAATATTATTTGTGTAAATGCATCGGTGAAGCGATATGATATATCTGTCCATATAGTTTCAATATCCCAGGAGTGCATTGCAGTCAAAGGGAGGCAAATCACATAACGCTTCAACGAGTTATAGTTTGGCATGAAATGCATTAACGCCCCTATTTCGTAGATTATCTCGGTAAATACTTTGAAGTTTTTGTTTATTTCTTATTTTGTATGCCCTACCCAAAATTAAAAACTGTAAAATTTTGCACAAATGATAAAAAAAAGAGAGTAAAATACCAAATATTTTGAGTAAGTATTATATAATGCAGAGGGGCGACGTCCGAAAGAAGGAAGAGACAAATAAGCTCAATGTGCACGTGCGGGTGTGTGAAGAGCATCAGCAAGTGGCAATGCACTCCCCCTTGGTACATAATCTCTCTGACATGAATGCTTGGTTTCCATCGTGGACTATCTCCATGACGTCACATAATGCCCATATTTTGTAGATTATGTCTATAAATACTTTTACGGAATGAACAACAAACAAACAAATGTAATTTAATAGTTTGTGTACATGATAAGTTAATTGTAACCAACTTTTTAAATCCAGAATGTTTAAATAACATCTGTTAAATAGCTATCAAATGCTTTGAGAGAAAAATATTTTAAGCAGACAGGCGACGTGTAAAATACATAATAGACAAAAAGGCTCGATTTGCATGTGCTGATGCACTTCTTCACACACTCGACGGTCTTATACCACTGTTCTGTCTTTCCAACGTCGCCCATCTACATAAAACAATATTTACTCACAATAGTTCGTGATAGCTATTATATAAAACAAAATCTTTTTTATTAATTGTTCAAAAGACTTCTGTAAATGTTTTAAATTAATTTTAGAGAGGAGGTAACAAATTTAATATCCTAAGGTCTATGCATATATTTATAGGTTTTATGAGTTTAACATGTCACATACTCTTGAAATTAGTCTTATGGTGATCGAATTCAGGACTACCACATTTTGGTGCCATATTATTCAAACATCGTTTTATATGTTCTTTTTCAACCCAAACTATGCTAATAGTTCATTAATATGTAGAATACAATAAAAGTTTCACTAACAATGACATAACTATAGTCCCGTGCATTGATAGCAATCCTTCGCCGGAGCTTCCGGGCGGGGCCTCATTTCCGAGTGACTACTACTAGTATCTGATGTTCGGAAGTAGCCCGAATCATTCGGAATGGTGGCAATTGAGCCTTTTTACTCAAACTATTTTGTTAACGATAGCTATATAAACAGATTTTTGTTATTGTTTTGGTTAGAGCATACAAAATGGTGTGAGTAAGTGAATTATTATTTTACGTCACAGCGGGAATCTTTCACCCATACGTGACGATTCATACAAAATAAGCTGTCATTCCATGAGAGTATTTACCGAGATAATCTACGAAATAAGAGTGTCAATGCATTTCATGCCAAACTATATCGGTATCAATCTCGATCATTTGAGACACTTAGTTTTTCCACGTTCAGCTTCAAACGTGAACATTCCTGCGTATCAGTGGATAATCAAATATCATATTTGACATGTTTGAAGAGTATGTTAGAACGTCCGTAAATAGTATCACTTAACCCACAAAATAATGTGACGTAATACGGTGGAATTCTCGTGATTGATGTTGAACGTGGGAAATATATAGATTATATATGTAGGTATAAATATATAATACCGACAGTCAGTTTAGTATAATGGTTAAAAAAAATTAAGGGCATATATAGTTTAATTAATATTTATAACCACAGTTTAATTTGAATCACAGATCAGGTCAATGAACTCATAATAAATAACGTACAAGAATAAATATATAAATAAAAAATACATTAGTTTTTTTCATACTGTCCACATGGTTGTCGCAATATTGATAACAACCCTTGACAACTTGATATGTACACGTGGTTGTTCACTATATTAACTCAAGACTATACGTGGTGCACACTACCAGTGTGTTTATAATATAGAATATATAATATTTTAAATCCATTTCTCATTATCTCTTCACTTTCTGTATTGTGCAAGGTCAAAAAAACAACATGTAACAGCCTATCATTTTCTTCTGAATAAATTATTTTTAAAGTGATAGCTAATGATGTGGTCATATATATGTAGTCAGATACAAAGGACACAACGACGCGAAATACTTTTCAAATATTTTATCGACATTTCAGCAATTCAAAACTTGTCAATCCAAATACCAATGAAGCACACAAGATGTGTTTTCAAATTTAACTTTATATAATATATCTATTTAAAAAGTAAATTTTATGTGGGAAATCAAACATGTCAGGTGCTTTGACGACTTTGCATATTATTTATTTGGATGTTTTAAAGATGGTCACAAACGTGTCACATAAAGGGTAGATGAGTATATAAGTAGCCGCGGCTAAATAAAAAAAAAATAGAATAGATTTTTAAAAACACTGCATAAAAATTTAATATATCTGCACCAGAAAAAGTCAGATCTATGGTCGGTAAATAGTTATTTTACGTCCGCTTCCAAAACATTCACGATGCACATTTGTCGTAAACTTCGAAAACAAAATCTATCCCTTTGTGCGAGTGTGTGCCTTCTGGTACATTCTCAACTCCTTGGACTTTTCTGAACTTAGATTCTTCCAACTTCGGCATGAAAGCATCGCAGTCGAACTCGGACAAAACATTCGTGAGAAACACACGCGTGTTCCACTGTCCTTCAATGGCTTCTTTATAAACCGAACTGCCGCCAATAACGAAAACTGATTCGACCTTTTCCGCCAAATCTTTCGTGGAATAATTCACCGCGTCTTCCAGACTTTTGCAAACAACGACCCCATCAGGAATCGTGTCTAAAGTCCGGCTGAGGACAATGTTTACTCGATTCTTCAAAGGACGAAACCTCTCCGGGATTGAATTCCATGTTTTTCTTCCCATGATCACGGCGTTCTGTTTGTCATTTTGAATCGTTTTGGACGTGATCAGCTTGAAGAATTCCATATCTTTCTTCAGCCGCCATGGCAACTGACCATTCTTTCCGATTCCATGGTTTTTACACGCCGCCACCACGAGATTCAATCTTAATTCCGCCATTTTCTGATTAATAAAATGTACTAGAGCAAATCTGATTGGTCGTCGTTGAAATGATATTTTACGGTCGCTTTAGCCATTTAGCATACACATAAGTAAAATATATTCTATATACATCATCATATTTATTCTCTCAAGCCACACATGGTGGTACAAAAGTACAAACATCAAAACAATAACAAAAAGAAACAATCATCAAGATAGCATTGTCGGATGTACACACATTATACAATAGTTTCTATGATAATACGTATGAAACGTGATACATTTGTATGTTAACATATTAGTACTTAGTAATTTCTTGAAAGATAACATATTAGTAAATTTTAAATATTTGTTTGGCACATATCATTTTCTTGCATTTATAAAATTACATCTAAGTAGGTAATGGAATTCGTCGGCTATAGCTTGAGATTTGCAACATTTACAGACTCTTCCATTTCGCGGGATGTTTTGCCATCTACCAGTTTCTATGGGAAAGTTGTGATTATTTACTCTAAACTTTAATAATGGATAAGCTAAATGCTGAGGCAGCATAAGATAATCAACCCTGGCACTAACCATGCTAACTGGCAACCAGTGCAGTTTTTCCAGTACAAGTAATGTGGGTTGGCTTGGGTGGTTTAGTATCTTTCGTAGTTTGCCAATCAAACATGTCAATCAAATGTTGCAATCGACACACAGGGCTGCAGTAGAATGTGAAAGTAATTTGTCAAGCTGTATTAACTCTCTCAATGCTGGAGGCATCCGGAGATGCCCTAAAGAAAAGAGCAGTGCATGTGCCGAATCCAGCAGGGAGAGGGTTAAAGGCATACAATCATGGTTTGTTGACAAATTTCATGGTCAAACATATTTTACCTGAAAGTATGCACATTGGATTTGTCTGTAGACACATCCAATTTGCATACTTTCAGGTAAAATATATAGACAATTTATTGGGCAACAAGCTACATTTTTCTGCATGTCCCAATGGCTTTCAATATTTTCATAGTTTATTTTTGTATTTTTTTTCTCACGATTTCAATGAATATGCTAAAATTGAATCCAATTTGTTTATGCTAAGTGCATAAGAATTTTGTGAAAGTTGTAGAAACATCAAAGGAATTTCTCTCCACTGACTGCAATGGCCATGTGGCCCTGCTGTGACACATTACAACTTTTGTATATTTTTAGGACTTTAAACATAATTATAGCCTAGGTCAACAAAGCCTAGGTGCACTGACATGTCATTGAATGCATCACAGTTGAAATATTCTCACTGCTCTTTGTTTGGGCTTTGATGATGAATCCCTAACCATGACTTAGTAATATTCTTGTCCCACAATGTAAATGCTGACATTGAAAATTAATTGAAGAACGGCATTGCCACTGTTTTATTTATTTAGACCGTAAACCCTGGATATTGGTGTAAATAACGTAACATTGCGATCAAATACCTTATGTTCTGGTCAATATATTCTAAAATATCATACATATTTTATACTTCTATAGACTTACTAATGTTGTCACTCATTTGCTAATTTCAAACACCATTTATTATCGCTGAAACATATACCGAAATAACAACTAGAGCGATGACGTGAACACTGACCAAGCATTTTTCTGTTGCCAAGGTCTATTAGTATTACGCTGCAAATATAAAGCTTAATTATATTTATTAAATATACCCTCACATTTTACGATCGTCGCAAATGGGTAAAAGATTCCCGCAGTGATGTTAAACTCCATAATCACTCACTCACATTTTATGCATGAAATGAATTAAATGAATGAAGTGCCATAGTAATGTAATTATTAGGAGGAGAAAAACATTATAAATAATAAATGCCTTTTCTGAAGCGGACATGTTGACATAATTTGTGAGCAACATGCCATACACTCCAACAACATACTAAATTCTCATATACGACACATATTTAGAGTTGAAAGGTAGTTTGCTGGAGTATTTATGGTTTCATATTTGCATTTAGCATAATGAGTTTGAATTTCAATTTCCTACAGCTGTTTCTGATGACTTTAATACCTGATACTTTGTGTTTTCAGTTGAATACACACCATGACTGGAGAGATGTCTGTCGAGTTGCCAGAGGAGAAAAAAGAAAACAAGTTATGGAAAAAGACCAAAGAAGCACCCTTTGTGCCCATAGGTTTGTGAACAAATTCATGTAATGTAAATGTACTTGTCCTCTGTGGTAGGATATTAAGTTTCCTATTTGGGGGTTTGAAGTGAGTTTGCCAACTATATTGATTATATTACGTTGAACAGTAAAAATTAGGGGTGTGGTCTATTCTCCAGACCCGGAACTGGACCTGGACTTGTGGTCTATTCCCCAGACCCCAATTCCCATCAATCTGATTGGCTCATGTAATTAGGGTTAGGGTTAAGAACAAAATATTTTATTAATATTTTGGGTCATGTGAGCCAATCAGATTGTTAGAATTTGGGTCTGGGTCCTAATGAATAGACCGCAAGACCGGTTCTGGTTCCGGGGAATAGATCTCACCTGGAAATTACACTTTAAGTAATGGCGAATGTCCAAGTAACTCTCCATTCCTTAAAAACAAATGGAGTGGAAGCCATGGAGGTACCAAGGCTTCGTTATATTTTAGGGGTGGAGAGCTACACGGACATGCATCCTGAAAATATATCATTACATTGATAGTAATTCATCTAAGGCTAAAACAGTCTTAAAGCATGAACTTTAACTGTTAAACACCAGCAACTGTTTATGGAAAGTGAATAACGTATAAAAATAGAACTTTGAAAACTGTCCCAGACATATTAACACTCATAGGAGCGGGGTTATTTTTCTCCAATAAATTAAGCAAATGAAAGGCTCTGTGTTTCATACTTTGTGTATTCTCAAATACTCTATTTCTACAGTAGATAATATAAATTCTGAAAGAAAAAGTATTTCATTTGACAAATATATATATATAAATATATATATATATATATATATATATATCAAAACTGTATAAGACACTGTATCGCCACTGCAAAGGAGGAATTTCCCAACAGTGTTCTATTCTAAATATATATTATTCGCGCGAACATCTGAGAAGATACTCGAGTCCGAGGCAGGCCAGCACAGGCCTATGCTGGACTGCCTTGGATCTGTTTTATGGAATCGTTTAGGCCATGTATACTGCCCTATCACAGATAAAACCACAAGTGGTAAAACGTCGTTTCTTTTATCATGCACATGTATATCAAGAGATCAACGACAACAGCTCACATCAAACACCAAAAAAGAAAATAACTGCTGTCAATATTATTCTCTGTCACGGATCAACATCCACATGTCGATGGATTAACCAGACAGACATTGTAATGTATCATGAGCTCAATTGTTGTTCTTACGCAGTAATTTAACCAGCTTGTAAAAAAAAAAAACCACTACCAATGAGGATGCATATCTTGGTTTCTTTGAGGGGGATATATATATATTATAACAACACAACACAACCAATTCAATACTACATAGTATACTGCATATACAGGTTATGTCTGCAACAACCTTATACATATGATCAATTTCACGCTACGGACGAGTGCACGAAATCAGGGTACACATTATTTGATTTGGTCTTAAAATACAGAATGTATTTAATGTGTAGGAATTAAATGCATCCATAAGCCAATCGCATTTTTCACATTAATATCCTGCTGGCATTAATTTCCTGATTTACGGTACGTATTTACAGTACATATTTACAGTACATATTTACAGTACAGATTACATGTATTAGAAAAATATGAAAATTTAAAATGATCAGTGTGAATATTTTCATCGACAATGAAGTTTGTTTTACAAATCATGTGTGCATATTTCTTGACTCCATTGGGAGGGGACAACAGTGTTAACATAATTAGAAAGTTAACAATTGACTAAACTGGTGATTTCTGGTTGAAAATAAATGGTGAGTATGTTCGGTGTTTGAACTGTTAGAGGGTTAAAATTGGAAGGGGAATTAGGGTATTCCTGAAGGACAGCGAATGATAGTACTACTCTATACAACTGACCAGTGCTGCCAGACTGACCAGTGCTGCCAGACTGACCAGTGCTATTATTTCAGGAGCAGTAAGAATCTACTACGTGCGGTCAGTCAGGAGGCCGGCACACAGACGGCTCCGGTCAACCCATGGAGTCTGCGCTGTCACAAGCAGCAGGTGGCACGCATGAGAGACGATGGACACAGCCCACACCACTCCAGTATCCTTTGTGTCACAGACTTCAAACCCGCCCAAGACTCGAGATTACTTAATCTTTATTGAGTACGATTTCATGGTCAACTCAAAGTTTTGTTCACAAACCCCCTTACAAAATTTGAGTTGTATGAAATCATAATTAACCTTGTCACTGTTGGATTAAATTAGCGTGACGTTACGTTGACTGCTCAATAAAATCAGCTGGAATTACGTCATCACAGTATTATATTATATACGGCTGCCGTCGAATGCTTATTTTATGTTTGAGTGTAGAAGCATCGTGCTGGTGATTGCTGTGATCTTCTGTTTACAAAATATGGCGAAGTATTTCCCGCCATCTCGACTGAAAAAGTTTGATTACTACTGTGAGCAAACTAAACTTCCCTCATACACAAATTTTAATGACACATCTCATTATGCAAGTATCTATCAAGTATTTATTGCCATCCATGTCCATTATCTATTATTTTGTGAGTTCTTTTTTTGCACGTGATTTGGACAACCTCGTATGCCTTCAGCACTCGGAACATTAAGATGGTTTTGTAATCTTGGGTATCAGATGTACTCTCCATCGTGTGGACACATTATCTGTCTGTAATTATCAGCACTGCTTTATCTTGGTACTGCTCCAGTAGTGCATTGCAGGCTCTTCTCCCATTATAAACAGATTACCACCATGTCAATGTGATACTGTAGGACTCTCGTATCAATCTGCTGGTTTTTTTTCTCATCCACATTTGATTAAATATTGCAAATATAACATGAATAAATTTAGAATTGACCCTGGAAAATGCACACATAAATAAGTAATATGGGAAGAAATATTCAATATTGCTCTGATGTACAATACACTGAATATGTTTTCTGTTATTTGGAATTGTATACTCCCCATGGAGTTAAGAAGGAATTGAGTGCACACAGATCCAGTATCATGAGCAATCTTTCGAGTGTGGATTTGGCACAATATAAATGTTAACATTATTATCATCATCTCGGGGATCATTGTGATCAAAGCTTTCTGTGTTTTTATAATTTTCCTTAACCCGGTTTAGAATTCATTTTACTTGAGAATGTGGCCGCCCACTTCAGACACCCGTGTATTCTGGATCTGAAGATGGGCCCACGGCAGCACGGGGACGATGCCACGGTGGAGAAGCGGCAGGTGCAGGTGGCCAAGTGTGCCGCCACCACATCTGTGTCGCTGGGCCTCCGTCTGTGTGGGATGCAGGTAAGGGAGGCAACTCAGAAACTGATCGTTGTAGTGCGACCTCATTTATACACGACCTTGGTGTGTGCTTTGTTTGAGATGTTGAGATATTGGATGTTCCTTGTCCATAACCCTGCTGAATTAACCTCAAACACTGCTGTATTAGATGTCTCTGGTTGCTGTCATTAGAACAAGGGTTAATGCTACCAGAAATTAGATCATATAAATGTGATTCAGGTTCCTGAGATTACGAAACTTTTATTATAAGATTTCAAGGTTTTGTTCGCAAATCACTGTATAAAATTTACGCATGAGAAATCAGACTCGGATAGTTGTTGTCGTCTTGGGGCCTGATGTCCACCGAGCCAAATGTCAAATGTGGTCACTTTTCAGTTTAAAATTTGTACATCTTGAAGAATATGGCAACTTTATAATCAATACTGATAGAATGAAGGTTATGTATTTCAGGTTTTCCAGCAGACTGATGGTCGCTACTTCAACAGAGACAAGTTCTTCGGCCGGAGCGTCCTGGCAGAGAACTTCAAGGACTGTTTACGTCAGTTCCTCCACAACGGACAGTCGTTGCGGACTTGTGTGATCCAACCGATAGTGGAGCGACTCAGGAAGCTGTACACGGAGTTGTGCCGGCAGCAGACATTCCGCTTCTACTCCAGCTCGCTCCTCATCATGTACGATGGTGACGACGGCGGCGAGGCCACGTCCCAGGACTCCTCCGAGGAAAACACCAATAACAGCGACTTCTCCAACAACGGCAGCAGCGACCACAGCTCCTGGGACCGCGCCAAGTCCGGCCGACACCCGTACGTCGAGATCAAGATGATCGACTTTGCGCACGCCACGCGCCAAGGTTTCTGGGACGATGAGGTCGTCCACAAGGGCCCAGACTCTGGATATCTGTTTGGTTTGAAAAATCTTATTCAGTTTTTCAAGGAACTTCAAGATGAATTCGGGAATGAAGACTCTTCCTAGCCTACTATGTCAAGTACGCGTACATCGCAGTTTGTGTACCACTGAACATGATTCATACATTGCTGTTTGTGTACCAGTGAACATGATTCATACATTGCTGTTTGTGTACCACTGAACATGATTCATGCATTAGTATCGCATTGAACTGCACATTACTTCATGTTTAAGAGACACTTTAGATTGTGCATTTCTTCAGACATTATTGTTGCAGTGAATACATTTGTGTCACTTGGATTGTGCATTACTTCATGCATTAGTGTAAAATTGTGCATTACTTCATGCATTAGTGTAAAATTGTGCATTACTTCATGCACTAGTGTCCTGTTGAATTGTGTCAGAAAGGTCCAGATATTCTGTTCACAACTTTGTGTTACATCTGAACCATGTGTTTTTATAAATGTTCAACATGGACACTAATTTAATTCATGATGAAAATACCTGGCAATGTCGGTAGTGCATCTTAATTAATGTGTATTAATATGCTTCTTTTATGTTCATAATTGATAACTGACTTCTTTGCTATACACATGGGAATGGAACAGAATACACCAGTGAGGTAACAGTGAGGTAACGGGCTGCTTTCAGGCTGTGTAGTACTACTTTTTACTACTGGTCCAGACCCCGTAGTACGCATGTTTTGCAGGAAAATGTTTCTTTTTTTGCCTAATTGGGAGACACACAAATTAAAATGCACTAGAAATGTTCCAGCAGAAACAACAGAACCACATATTTATACATTCATCTTACATAATGTTTTAGTATTTTTGTATAGTGAAAAGATAAAAATATGTTTGGTAAGTTTAGTTTACTTTAACAGCTGTTGTTTAGCTTCAATGTTAAGTATTGAGAAAATGTTTGTACCTTTGTTTTATTCATCAAACTTGTATTCAGGAATAATAATAATATGCGATGTAAAACGATCAACTCGCTCAATAATAATAATAATAATAATAATAATAATAATAATAATACTATTGATAATAATGAAGAATTTGAAGCAAACTGGGATAGGAATCCGGCAAATGAATTCTTCTCAGTCGGTGCATTGTTACTTAACCCCGCTACCCCAATACACCACAACTAAAAATTTGATAGTGATGCAATAGTTAATTTAAAATGAAAATATACATGAAATTTGTGCATGAAAAATTGAACGTCAAGTATTTCTATTGAAGTAAACTTTTTTCAGTGTCGGCTGTTTTTTTTAACATAATGAAATGGACATCGAAGAAACCATAAAATTGACAGGGATAATTCTATAAATGGTGATGTAAAATATTTATTTAAAATAATATATTGCTCTTGTTAACTTCACTTGATTCGTATTGAGGTTGTGTCGGCGTTATTTGACAGCTGAAAATATGCAAATAATAAATACAAGTATTTTGTAGATTTCAGAAAATTGTCAGGACAAAATAATGACCCATTACATCGTGAACTCGTGTGGTGTATTATTGTGCATTTCTTCATGTGTTAAAGTTGAACAAGTCCAATAGGTATTGATTCTGAAATTTATTTGTAACAATTGACATACGACATCATGCTAACTAGCAGAAGCCCCATTGAAAACAGAGGAATCCATTGGTTTGATGTATTAATTAACCCTCTCCCTACTGGAATAGGCACATGCAATGCTCTTGGGGCAATTCCGATCACCTCAAGCATGGAGAGGGTTAATCATTACATTCTATGAAGCGGCAGCACAGCACCTCCAAGTATAGAATGTCAAGACTATTGTTTAGTCACAATGTGCAGAGCCTAGGATAGATAGTAAAGATCAGGGTCAAATATTGGGGAAATGGAGTTCAAGGTCGGGCCATAGGGCAGGTGAAAGGTCGGAGGACTCGGTAAAGAGCTACTAGTAATAGGGCTACCAATAGTAATCATCGTCATCGATGTTTGTCACATGGCTGTGAGCAGGGCATTGTGGGTAACTGTGAGGTATTCATACACGAACCAGATTCACAAGTTAACCCTCTCCCTGCTGGATTAGGCACAGGCATTGCTCTTCATGGCATCTCCGGTTGCCTTCAGCATGGGGAGGGTTAATAGTACCATGTGCTGGAAATCTGCCACAGATTCATCTCGCAGGGTGAATACAAGACACGTGTACATAACTAACAACCACAGTCGTAACAAATCTCTTGCTGGTTTTACTTGGAGGATCATTTGCCATCCTACCAGGGTATGGTTGTGTGATGTCCGCCATTGTTTTACTAATATTGTGCTGCATTTTTGACATTGTATCATCTTGTGTCCCACATGTTGCCTATTATTGATTGTGGATGAAGGTGCATGTTTTATACTATAGACTGTAATAACATGAACTTTTGTAATCACATTTGTCAGTACAGTACGTCTGTATAATAATAATACTAATAATATTAATAATAATGGTAATAGGCTAAGATTATTCTGAGATTACTTTCCAGAGTATTCCTCTTTGTAGTAGTAGTATTACAAATAATAATAGTAGCAATAATACTAATATAAAATAATAGTAGAAGTATATAGATTTACTACCATTATGCAGTGCTGGAATGACTGAACATTGCATTGAAACACTGTAGAAGAATCGTATTATTGTCTTATTAATCACTCTAGATATAGTTCTGTGACTAAATATTGAAGTTGTCTTTTTTCTCAACTTTGGCATTGTGCTGCCTCATTGAATGAAGTATGCATTTGTTCATTACGTGTGGAAGTAAGGATGACTTGTGTCGTGTTGTAGCAGGGACTGGCTGGGACGCGATGTATCTCAAGTGCTTGAGATATCCATATTCCATTCTATAGTAATTGTAATGTACATTTCCACACATTTCCTGAATTATTTCTTGGCTTGTGATGATCACTGTTCACTGTAGGTTTAGTCTCGTGACAACAGGTGTATTGCCTGTAAGATTCACTCTCCCTATCTTTATCAATCTCCATACACAGCAATATTCATTCCGATCACATGACATTGCTAGTCGACCAATGGCAGCAGAGGTCATATCCGACACGGTTGCCATGGTAAAAAGCAAATACATTCATCCTATGAAGAAACTGTTAGGATTATGGACAATGTATTATCCAGTAGATATTATGGAGGTTAACTTGGTGGACCTGTCTATTAGGTTGTAGAAGTGGTTATAGAATCATAGCTACTGCTTAAGCCAGTCAAGAGTCGCATATTTACTAATACCATGGTTCCAGATACACTTCCTGTCACATGTCACTCACTTCCTGTCACATGTCAGATCTGTTTTCCATGTTCTCTTCAGTGACAAACACATTACATTTACTGAAAAGAATTATTGAAAAAAAGAACCCATTTCAAAGTCAGTTGTGTTCAGATAAGGTGAGCTCCTTTGTCATAATTTTGTTAAAGCTTGTTAATGAAACTTGGCTTGCATTAACGTCACTAGGACATGAGCTAGTCAGACTTTTCATTCTGAAGTTTGTGCAATCACATTATTATGACTTGTATCCTGGCTTCTGGGACCAAATGTATATGTTCTTGGTTTTATATTGACCTTCATGTGACCTTGAAGCCTAGACGTACTTGTTTCATCAAAGCTTTCACTTTCACTTTTGCAGTAGCATTCTATTTATATACATTTTTATTGAGCTTGGAAGGGTGAACTCTTGTATTGCATGTGTCACTGGCAAGTGTCACTAGCAGGTGTCACCAGTGGGTGTCAAACTGCACGAGAATGGCTTGGAATTGGATTTGCATCATCCAGTTGATTTCATTACCTCCTGAATTATCTGTATACATAGATTATATCCGTGTTGATGTGTCAGAATCGTTGATGCAGCTGTTCAGCTGCTGTGACATGTTTGACCTGCCACCATAACATTGTTGACATTTCAATTTGTGGACTTTTTGCAATGTACTCAAATTCAGGGCCTACTGTTCTATTTTATGATGAATTATTTGGATGTTCAGTGACACTTCAGTTTTTGTTGGTAGCATGTTACTCTGTATGTTTTTGACATAATTGTCCGCGGTTAGTGTATTTCCTGTCTTACAGAATATCGAATATTCTATACAGTTACTGAACGCTGTGATTAACATTACCTGTGCTAACTATCCTATTAGTTTGTTGTAATTTTATGTTATCTTATTAGTATAGACTAATTTAGTAGTTATATTGATCTTTGAAGTTACGTTTTTTTTCTCCACAACACAGTGAATTGCCATGGCCACCTGTTTTGGTTGCCATGGCAACCAGATTGTTCTACTTTGGCTTTGAACCAGGAACAGTAGAATAGACAAACGATGTCCAAGGACCAGTTCCACAGAACAATCGTAGCGCTACGAGAGTCGTAACTCCTGTACTTTAGCATGGCGTTGCTAATGAGTTACGACTGTCGTCGCGCTACGATTGTTCTGTGGAACGGGGAGCCAGATTGTTTGGTTATATTTGAGACAACACGAATTTAGCAGCCTAATATTACTTTCAAATTATATGTAACAGGAAACCAGGAAGTGTGGGAATGCGTGTTTCAGGTCACGTGTCAGGAATCTCAGACCACCGCTCTGTTTGTTATGTCCGCTAAATTAGTATTTATCTATGGAAGTCGACACACTTCTAAGACTATAAAATGTATTAACTTCCGCAGTTGAATGCTGATTTAGGGTAAATAGCAATGAACATTGTATTAATCTGAGAAAACGATACGTCCTCGTTACAAGTGGGTGTGAAATATTCTCGCAGCGAGCACCGACGTTAAGCAATATTCATAAATAAATAGAAAATCGCTCTAAAAAGATAAGGTAAATATCATTGATCGTGCAACTTTATAAAATTACAGTAATATATTTTCAGAAAAATAAATGGTTTGTCTCAAGTACAACTATCCAAAGAATACATCTCCGAATGTCATTAAATGTGTTCCAAGGCTGCAGTTAGTGTGTATGCTACCTGACAAGTTCAAGTCGATATGTGAAATGACTAATTCAAAAGAATAAATTAATGTTTATATAAACTATTTTCAGTGTTTTATACCATACGTTGTCCGTTCTTATCTGCATACATTTTGAATATTTGAATAACACTGGATGACATCTGTAGTGTATTGCAATAACAGACGACTCTCGGAAGCTCAACCAGGGTACACCATGGACGAGGGTACACCATGGACGAGGGTACACCATGGACGTGGAGTCACTTGATTGTGATGACATAGCGAAATATCTGTTGGTCTGATAAACGTTTGTAGGCAGACGTGACCTGGTTCTTTCTGGTGGAATGTCAGTCATGTGATGGTCGGATGACGTTACCCACGACTGAACTGAACCTGGTCATCGTGCAATGCAACCTTTAAAGGACGTACACTCGCCGAGATGTTTGATGATTACATTGGACTAAAGTTTAGCTGTGAACACAAAGTACATTCTCTGTAGTATTGGTATATAATGTCCACCATCGCATGTATACCCCTTCCTTCCCTTCCGACCAGTTTAATGACACACAGAAAAGTGAAATGCCAAGACGGCCCCCTGTGCTTCCGCGAAAGTTGCAATGTCTTGTGACGTAGTGACGACCGTCCTGTGATATCGTGACGATTGTCTTGTGATGTGGTGACGAATGTCTTGTGATGTATTGACGATTTTCTTGTGACGTAGTGACGATTGTCTTGTGACGTCCTCACACTCGCCTCCATCTTTGCTTCAGGACCAAGTTTACAGCTACTGATGTCAACGATCTAGACCACACGCTTCACCGACAGACCAATACTGACATGTCACAATATTAATAAAATATTAATATTGGATAGTTCATAACTGATGGAAAGACCAGAAGAGAAATAGTTTTCAAATATCGTACTTTATTGCTTGTCGGCATCTATCTCCATATAATATCAGCTGTTCTGTGTAGCTATCTTTAGTTATAAATGCAATATCTATCACGTCCGCAGAAGTTATAGTTGCACATGTCGCGGGATATGTGCTGCTAGTTTAGTACGTACAATATATACAGATGAGGGCATCGGATGCAGCTACACATTATAACGAATATATTACCAATCTGAACAATGGATATTAGTAGATAACAATCAACGAAATGAATTCAATTGACGATAACTAACAAATTTCAGTATGTATAATATGTCTGTTATGATAACACATTTACAGTATGTATACTGGTCTATTATGATAACAGTATACATTCATACAGGCTAATCACTAGCGCTAAATACCTGACGAGGCTGGTCACACCTGGTCCTTTAACCCTCTCCCTGCTGGAGACAACCAGAGATGCCCTAAAGAGCGGCATCTGTGCCTAATCCAGCAAGGAGAGGGTTAATACTCCATGTGAGGGACGTCGGCGAGGTTTCTTTAGATTTGATGTTTTGTGTAAAAATATTGCCTCTTTACAGGCGTTGAATAGACAATATTAAAACATGTAAAAACTTATTTTATAAAAAGTAAAATAAAACGTAAAAATAAATCATTTTAGAAATCAAATCGTAAACTAATTGTTTCCAGTGTCTGACCAGCGCTCATTCTGTATGTGGCGAAGACGAGTAGTGTCATGTTAAATAATGTTGCACCATGTAATCTATTGCATATATCCCGTTACGAAGACAAGACAAGAATGATCAATTTACTGAACATGGGTCAATATCCATTCACTTATAAACATATCAGATGTTTATCGGTGTAAAACTAAAATAGACCCATACATAATGAATGAATGAATGTAACAAAAATAGACCCGTACATATAGAAATCAAGTAGGCGACTATGCCATTTGTATAGTATTTTAATACAAATCTGATAGAAATATTTAACGATTCTCTCGCTGTGTATAAAGTTTTATATTAATGACCGTTAATGTGAATATATGTCACTACCACTAATTTGATTTGTCACAATACTAAATAAATTGAAAAGTCATGATTATTTTTTATAACAGTTTACGATCATTAATATGGGAGAATATGTTAAAGTTCCGGTTGACAGGGGCCACTGGGACTTCTGGAACGTCTGAACGGTTATTTGCTAAACGACGGTTATTCAGGTTACCTATGTAATATACACGCGAGAAACAAATGACAGACGAGTTATCTCCTAATTAAGGCTATTCTCTACGTTAGAAGCAAATGTCCTCCCACCCCCATCGTTCCCTACACGTATTCAAAACTGGCACAACTTAGAAAACAATATTAACCCGCATACATACTATATATAACAATAATGTAACGATATTAAAATGTAATATCCTATGAAGTGAACTTATAGAATATATAAACATATTTATCATATATAAATATACACATTATTAAAACTGCAATATGTGTTAAACATTGCGGTATCAATGTAATAACGTTATGAATATTGTTTGGTAAGACGAGAGTCGTAACTCCTTAGCAACTTAAGATTGTTCCGTGGAACGGGCCCCTGTTATATAAATGTATGCTGAATAATTAAACAATTGAAAATTTTCTGAACACAAAAGAGAGTGCAACCCATACATACCTGCACTGATGACTAGCGCTACAGTCGTTCTGCGGAATATGACCCAGACTTATTATAGATTGTCACTGCATGTATGTGTAGCTAGCAATATAACAATATGTAATTGATCTATTTACATTTAGCAAATATATGAAAAATATGCTCGTTATGCACATCAATATCTATATCTATTATCAACGTCTGTACTACACTGTATGTGATCACATGTAGCTGGAGGAGCCGAAACGTCCTGGACGAATGGTCTGCGTCCGAAACGTCCTACATTCGTGTTTATCACAGAAATCCTTATTTAATGTACAAATATCACCCGATTTCTCGTAATTAAAGTCATGTCTGCTATAATTATGTACACAACATATTGCTGCTAGTACTACAACAAGTATAACGCATTAGCGTTACAAGCTGTACAGCCGTTCAGGTCTGGGTTCTTGATAGGAGAGACCATCAACTGAAAATGAATATTCATTACATATATACATGGTTTGGTGGACATTAAAATTGAGTAACTACTGAAGTTGTACACACGAAAACTGTACCCTCGATACAGTAAGCAGACGTTATACAAACATCCGGTCTGTGGCTCATATTGCTCTGTCAGCATTGATGACGTACAATGGTAATGAACCAATGGCACCACAGTATCATTACGAAGTCCGTGGTGTGTATTTTGATATATTCCTCTTGTCCTTGTCGCCTAATGGCTGCTTTTCTGACAGGAACATGTCGTCTCCCCTATCGTTGCCGCCATCTCGGGAGAAGTTGCCGAGGTTGTTCTCGAAGCCCTGCATGGTGAGATACTTCCGAACCACCACCTCCCAGTTGACCACGTCCTCCACAGACCGTGGTCCGTGACCCCCACCTGTGGTCCTCAGAAACCCACCTGTAACAAAAACAGTAGCCATCAAGACTCCAGGAAGATCGAAATGTGAATGGATTTATAATTAACAATCAGCGTAATGTACTGTAAAACACGTATGTTTCGCGGAAGCAAATTTCCGGCATTTGCCAAACCAAATATGGTGAAAAAATATTAATCGTTGTTATCATTCCAATACATTGAACTGCACCACCACTTTGAGAGTAGACGCAGTGCAAGTGGATCCAAATGGATCGTGGGAGTGGGGGCTATGTGTTTTTCCCCACCCCCACCCCCCACCCCCTTTTTCCATCATTGAGGTACGTAAATAAGAGATTTGAGATTTGTGTGTTTGTATTTACGCATAGATGCTGCAACGTCCAAACCCTTCTTACACCAGTCGTGGATGTGTCATGTAGTGTACTTGTACCCTGTAGCGTACTTTTTAAATGTGATAAAGCTCACATTCTAGAAAGATATGTCGAAATATATTCATATTAATTTATGGCCAGTATCTAATTCAAAGTATCGCCACCCACCTGTTTACTATACTAACTCAAACCTTCACCTAACAGTTCCAGACGCGGACCTACCTTCTGGTGCGATCTGGGTGTTCCTCCGGACAAAGTTCCTCAGCCAGTTGGACGAGGAGTGGGCCAAGAGGTCCACAGAGCGAGTGTCGGCGTTAGCGTCCAGATCCTCCTCCTCATTGATGTACTCGGATGCCTGGGAGGTGCAGAGCTTGCCTGAAACATTGGACAAGATATATTACCTGAAACATTGTCAACATTCGTATAATATATTGCCTGAAACATTGGCAATAGGGAAGAAACCCATACCATTATACCTACTTAACATTTGACGGATGTTAAGTAGGAAGAATGGTGTGTGTGTTTCGAGGATGACATATATCTTTCCTGAAACAGTGGCAACAGAGATATAGTTTGCCTGGAACATTAGAGAGATAGAGTGCCTGAAATACTAAAACCTGGTTGAAACAATATGATTTAATAGATGTCCCCTGAAACACTGGCAGTTGAAACATCGTCCTCGAACCAATGACAATAACACATGTTAATACATGCTAAAAATGTTATGAAAACTAGATGAAAATATGTGTTACTACAATCATACAGAGTCGCTGTACGTCAGACACAACGAGCAGCTTCAACAAGTACTGACCTCCGTGTTTGAACAGCACTTTGATGTAGATGATAAGCTTGGTGAAGAGATTCCATGGCGAGGGCGTGGCCGACGTCTTGTTCATGTTCCTGATCAGCTTAGCTCGGCCGAACTTCCACTCTGTGTCTGACTGCTGCTGTATCCTCTGATACGTGTCTGACATCATGGCAATCAGCAGATTGATCAGCACGATCAGCGTCACCATCATGTACGTCCCGAACACGATCTTCACCAGAGTGGTCACCCAGATGGGGCTCCTGTGGAGTGGGGGAAGAGATTCGGGCTCCACCAGGCCGAACAGGGCGAAGAAGAGGAACTCAAACGTGTCCAGGGGACTCTGAACCACGGCTCCTTTGCTGCCGTCACCGCTTCCCAGTGTGGAGTTTATAGTCCTCGGTGCGTACACGGGCTGGTACAGGGCTGCTAAATGGAAGGTGAAGCCGAACATGAAGATGAGGAGAATGACGAGGAAGCGAGTGAGGTCCTTCATGAGGTCCCGGATGATGATGGCCCACGGCCCGAACAGGTGGTGAAACGACAAGAAGTCAAGCAGCTGCACGAAACACATTAACAACGACCAGGCGAAGAAGTGGTTCCTCATGAACAGGCAGACGAATCTATTGTCATCCGAGAACGCAAAGCCTACGACGTGGCACATGATTCCTACAGCACAGATGCACAGGATGACGACTTTCAGCCAGCCCAGGCCAGCTCTGTCTCCTGGGTTGGTCAGTTCTGACACCAGTAGTCCGCTGAGCCACGCCAGGAGGAGCCACTCGTACCAGTGCGGGATGAGACTGCCAGACAGGTAGATGGGTACGAGAGGTAACACCACTACCATGCAGAACAGAATCATCAGGTAGATATGGGACACGAGGTATGCCATGAACTTGATGATGGGAACCTTGTTATAGCGATGCTTCAGAGGCATGCAGAAGATGAACCAGACGAGAGGGACGAACAGGAAGGTGAAGAACAGCAAGATAATCTTCCACGTGGCCCACTGGAGGTTTCCCACCCACACGTCAGACAGGTACTTCTGCACGGCAGGGTGTGATACGACCTCTTTCTGCTCGTTCTCGATTAGAACGTCCAGGAAAGGAACTCCCTGACTATCAACAGACTTCAAGAGAATCTCTGCGCTGTTGGAACTGGCTGCCACTGCCAACAGCTCGGTGGCCATGGTTTCACAATAGTTGCCTGCCGCTAATAAGTCTTTTGACCGCTCTTTCTCCTTCATAGCCAGTAGTCTAAAGTTCTGTGAAAGTTTTGCGGCGGTGTCGACTGGCGCGCGAGACAGTAGGATGAATTCCTGGATACATGTGTTCTTGATAAGCTTGCCGCACACCATCAGGTCAAAGACGAACTGGAAGTAAACCGACAATGATGTGTTACATGGCTATCAGGAAGTGAGTCTACTAAATATACAGATATGTGTGGGAAACATCTCCACATTGTCACGTAGAATATGCTCCATGTACATTCCCTGCATGTCAATAAACCACTACATTATATTAACTCATCACATGTAACCCACCGGATACTATTCTAGTTTCCTATATAGCACTATACAATTAATTAAATTTATTTATAAAGCAAAGGAGAATAGTACGACATGCGTTAAACATGGCATTAATACATGACAATCTTTCCTGCAAGTGATTCAATTTTGCCATCATCGAAATCCAGATCTGGATGCAATAGAAATAAATAATGTCATCTAGGAATGATTAAACTTACTTAAATTTTTGCTATATAAGGATTCAATTGACACTAATCTATTCTTATATGGATCCATTTGCACAGAACGATCGTAGCATTACGAGAGTCGTAAGTAACAATACATGCATAGTGACTTAACACTCTCGTAGCGCTACAGACGTTCTATGGAATGAGACACGGAGACACGGAGACAATGAGACACGGAGACATGGAGACACGTGTTACGGGCTAGGCGTCACCTTCTTGTCGTCCATCAGATGCTGGGTGTTGTGGTCCTGCTTCATCAGGTAGCTCAGGACGTCGCTGTGGTTGGCGGCAGCTGCGTAGCAGATGGGAACCTTCCCGTCCTTAGTCTCGTACTTAGTAGATCCCCCGGACTCAATCAGCAGAGTTACCACGTTGTTGTAGCCAGACTTGGCCGCCAGGTGGAGGCACGTCCATCCGTTCTGTTGGGAGGAGGAACAACGTAGTTTAGTAGGAGTATCTTACATCACACCCAGCTACATTGGCATCATACGTTATTTATGTGTCTACTGTAAATCAGGAAATTAATGCGTCACTAATTTAATGCGACAGCAAGCTTTTGGACATAAATGCGACAACAATT
>JAUTBT010015760.1:0-42162 GCA_032361225.1 Lepetodrilus schrolli
AGCACTATAAAAACTGGTGGAAATCCAGACTAGTACAAGCAGTACATATGCATGCAAGCCATGATGCGAGTGAAAAATCTTGAAAGTGGCCTTAAACCCCCAATCAACCAACCAACCAAGCATATGGTTAACTTGGACCAATCAATGTTTATGTATTCTGGTAGAGATATCTTTCCTATTCGGTATGTCTATTTTGTTGAGGATCTTAAATGATTTACATCTTAAAAGACATCTTTTGTATGTGCAGCAGAAGATTATGCCATATTTTGTATCCGTGTAAATTGTATAATTTCTGTATTATTATTGTAAAATAGTTTTGTCATCATCATCATCATCATTTGTGTATGTCCTGATGAATGATCACTAGATGTCGGTTCATTAAAGACAAGAACTGTTTGTGTTGACAGAGAGGCGGCTCGTGAAGGATTGACTAACGAGGAGGCAGAATGTGACAAAACCAGCGAAGAATTGGAGAACTTCCTTTATGGCAATGCCAAGAGTCGGGTATGTATTTTGTATTTTGTATAAGTAGGGCTTTATTTTTACAAACATTTTGAGGAAATAATTAATTTTAAAACGGGAAATAACTAAGGAATGATGTCAGATGCGATGCGCTTTATTGAAAATTTGCTCACATGAACCCACTTGTCTTCTTATAGCACAACTAACAAAACACAATGTTTTATCACCATATTTAATCATTTGCAAAAACTATATTCACGTAACGTAGCTATGACAACGTGGAGATTGAGTAGAAAATCAATATGTCCTTTGCTAAATAAGTAAAAGTTACAGAAAGTTTGAATGTGACATGAAGTGAATGTCAGAAAGTGTTGCCGACTGTTGGTATGACAGCATTCTGACTATTGGTATGACACATCATTCTGACTGTTGGTATGACAAAGCATTCTTACTGTTGGTATGACACATCATTATGACTGTTGGTATGACAACATTCTGACTGTTGGTATGACATCATTCTGACTGTTGGTATGACAAAGCATTCTGACTGTTGGTATGACAGTGTTCCGACTGTTGGTATGTTGGTGTTCCGACTGTTGGTATGACACAGCATTCCGACTGTTGGTATGACAGTGTTCCGACTGTTCGTATGACAGTGTTCCGACTGTTGGTATGACACAGCATTCTGACTGTTGGTATGAGTGTTCTGACTGTTGGTATGAGTGTTCCGACTGTTGGTATGACACAGCATTCTGACTGTTGGTATGACAGTGTTCTGACTGTTGGTATGACACAGCATTCTGACTGTTGGTATTACAGTGTTATTTATTGTTCAAGTTGTAATTGTGCTTCACGAGATTGTGTGATGGCAGTTGTTTTGGTTGGAACGATGGATTTATCATAAGATTTTGATTACGGTTGGACATGAGTGTGAGTAGTGTGAGAGTAGGGTGTGAGCATAAGTCTCTGTGACGTCAGTGATTAATTTAGGACAAAAGAATGGCGTTAGAACTGACTAGACTTCGAGATATGAAGCAGGTGGGTCTCTATGATGTTCACAGGACACAGAAGTGCTGAATTAATCCCAATTATTAATTAGTTTTGATGTATTATTTCAGGAGGAGTACATGCAGCTGATTGCAACCCTGGTCCTGCACTTCAATGACAAGAAGAGGAACGTGATGAGAAGCAGAAGTAAGATCTGTTCTCTGTACTTCCTGTCACACTGCACTTCCTGTCACTTCCTGTCACACTGTACTTCCAAGTTTTCTTTGCTCTTGATGTGTGGCATCTAGTAATTCAACGAATCAAGACATGTCATGCCCACTAAAGGTTAATGATCAAAATTTAAATTCAACTAAACTTCTTCTCTGTACAAAGCCAGCAATATGTATAGCCCTACCATCTATTAGTATTAGCCATGTCATTGCTCGTCATACTCCCAAGTATAACATACTATGAACATCCATCTTTCTATCAGTTTATTTCCCAGAGGTCTATCAAGATATGGAAGTGTATAAAACAATTAGCTCGATAGATCCACGAAGGATTTTCAGTTTAGAAATGTGCAATAATATATCCATCCTCGTCATATTATTTACCTTTGTATGGCCAGAGACCATTGTAATGGCTTGTGCTCCTAAATGTTTCTGTCCGATATAAAATACATTATTATTATTCTGAAGAAGTCTGTGAGTGCATTGTGTCCATGTCATCAGGATTCCAAGAGCAACAGGAGGAGTCCGGACAGGAACAGAGCAGTGGTGCCGAGGGAGCTGGGGCCACCAACAGCTAGGAGTCTCACATGTACTAGACAGGTACACATTATCCACTTACTTTTACTTATGTTCTGTACAATTTGCGTGGGCGCAAGCACTAGCACAGTAGTAGATCATCGCATTTGTGAATCAAAGATCTGAAGTTGAACGGTCCCAGAGGGCATGGCACTAATGACCATAGATGACATTAGAGTAATTCCCCTTGGTTTGTCAGTACCAGTTGGTGCTCAGAAGTTTATTGTAAAATGTAGGTCGTCTTTCTAATATTTAGTTTTTATTTTCAGCTTTTCCGGAACAAAAAATGTTGGGCGTCTGATGAAATAGAACGATGTTATTACCATGCATAACACTGCATATCCAGCATTGGTCTCAAAAATATATGTTTATGAATCGTTATGTTACATGAAAATGGTAACTTTACACATGCAAATTTTATTGTGAATATCCAGTCGCTTACTGACAATATTTAACTGGCCAATTTAATAACTTTTATGTTACGATTACAACCAATGCGATTGTATATATAGTATTCTTGTTCTGCTCTATCAACTGCTATCAATATAATTTTGTTCTATTCCAAACCACAATATTCTTATACTGAATGCTGTTAACATACAAACCTCAATGGCCTTGTATAATAATCATTGTGGTTCGAACATTAAGCAACAGCTTGCCAATGTTTATTGAAAGACGATGTCAATATATGATAGACTAGTACACACAGGGCAATGTTTTCATATTGTGCTGAGAATGCTGTTTTAATGTATTGTCAAATACATTTGTAGACACATACCAAGGTGCTTGCACTAGAAATTAAACAAAATGCTGTATTCAATTTTTAACATTGGATTTATCATTTGCATTGCATTTCCACTAGAATAAAGTTTAATATAGCATTTGGTATTTTCTAAGTGGGCAAACATTTTTTTAATGTGAACATCCTTTTTGACCATTTCTCTTTCTATCTCTTTCCACATTCATTCTAATCTTCACTATCAGATCTATGTATTTACCAGCTCCTCCCGTCATGTTTGCATTTTCACTATTGTCATACTTCATGCACATTCCTTCCCCGCTATGTGAACTACAATTTATCAAGGGACTGCTTTCGATCTGAACTCTTATAAAAGCAGTGTGGTGGAGAATTCCTTGAATGCAAGTGTCTCTCTAGGCTGGTGCTATGCCATACTCTCGGTGGTGTCCTATGGATACTACCAGCTATCTACTGGGAAGAAAGTCATACAATGTAAATAAATCTGAAGAAAATAGAATTCTACTTTTGTCGAGTTTTATTTTGACGATTCTCTCTCGTTGGATATTTGGATTGGGCGGCCTTAGCGGCATCGGCTAATGCCCACATGACCCGGCACCCAGCAGAGCAAGCGAGTTATTGTTTTATGTTACAGTGGGAATTTTCCACCCACCAGAATTTCTGTAATTAAAGCGTTGTGATCGTAATTTTCCTGTAGACAGGACAGCAAGTTTTGAGTATCGCTTTAGCTTTTTTTAAATGTGTGTGTTGTGCGTTGTGTGTGTGTGTTTATTGTGCGAAATATCATTAGTTTTTGTAAATAGAAACAAAAGTTATAAACAAATATAATAAGCAATGTAAACTGGCGAGTTTGAATCTTGCCTTCGGTGAATGTGTGAAATATAGTGTACCCCAAAAAATGCACAACTCGTCAGATAGGAATGAAAGGAAAACCGTCATAAACATAAATAAAAACAAATCAAATGTATATAGAAAACCGATACTTTAATCTATAGGAAATGTACAAATCAGGAAGTATCTACATAAAATAAAATCTTTCTTCTGCGAGGGGCCAGGGAGGAAAACATTCTACGAGCTCCACGGCAGCACTCGTAAAAGTTTCCACAAATAGTTGCTGTCACCAAATGTCGGCACATTAGGTATAAAATGTTACGGAGTTAGATTTGACCTAAATGCCTAGTTTAGACCACCACAATTAATTGATCATTGTGTAATGTAATGCAATGTCAGATTGGTGACTGTAATAACATTTGGTGGCAGCTGTGCTACGTAGCAAATAAGAGAGGACAGCACTGCTATAGAGCTAGAGAATCCTACAATGGCTATCACAGTTACAGAATTGCATGTTCCAGACCTGGTAACCATTTTGATTATGTTTGAACGTCTCCAGTGATATCGTACAGAGTCTACTAGCGTAAGATCCCCAGGCCCTGGCAGAAGATCTCGCTCAGTCTGAGGTAAACATTGCATGGGAAGATCAACCCATTTAAATATTTCATTTCCAAACCCCAAGAATACTTATTAAATGTAATTTAACCAGTTAATAGATTTCCGATAACATCAATAATTTCTGTCATGAATTGCAGAACTTGTTTGCAAAGAGGAAGAATATCTCTTTGGCAATGTGGTAAGGGGTACGATGAACAAATGTAAATAACAGGCAATGAAAACAAAAAGCTTGTCTAGATGCTAACATAAACTCTCGTCACCCAACTAGAAATATATTTGCATGAATACGGTTCAAGAACTTCCCGTGGTACAGACTGATCCAAGGTGAAGGTCATCCCAAGGTCGTCTGTCCATATGTGTATATGGCATGAGTAGGACTGCGGATGAATGAGACTGGACAGAATTATATAAATCTCTTCTCTATATTACACACACTCAAGCCAGCCATCCATGATCAAGGAGAAATATATATATATATATATATGTATATATATATATTAATAATATAAATTACAAGTCAGACCTGTTGTTGCATCTTCACGCATCACATACAGAACGGTGAAGAAATATGTCCCAACAATTATTCACTGAATAGTTTCACTACTTTAGATGAAATCTTCACTCTTAGGCACACACTTTGCTACGTCAACACGAAACCAGAAACATACAAAGTGAGGAGTCTGTGGTATCTCCATTAACTGTGGGCGAGAAGTAGTAACGAGGGCGTCAGGGTCAAGGCCACAAACTAAATTGCACGCTGGGAAAATTGAACATGAACAGCAAAAGTTTGAGTTGAATTTCCATTTCTCTCCTCTATATGAGAGTGTTGTACCACAATCCTGAGACCACCGCAACCGCATTGGTTGTCCACTGTACACCAGACCCCGCAGTTTAATATCCAGACTGCCAACACCACTGGGCTCTTAGTGTGGGCTGTATGGTTTGCGTGGTGCCACGTCAAATACACCAGGGGCAACTGGAAAAGCGGAGACAAACCATAAGTACTCCGCAGTAAGTCGACGACGTCGTGTCCACTTACTCACCTGATGTCGACTCTACTTACCTAGTCCAAACTAAAATCCACCATGGAGATAAAACGTTTCACATAATTATATTAATTTTTGGGCTTCCCAAGTCCAATATTAAAATCCACAAGTTTAAAGGATAGACGTACTATTTACATGCACGACTACGCCAGAGGTTCGCGCACGGGCAGCTTGGCAATACGACTACAGTGTCTGTGAGGGCATCAGTCGCCAGCGCAAGATTGAAGGTGATGAGGGTTCAATCCTGCCTAGTGACAGAATGCACTCCGCTACGGAGAGTTTGCAGCGCGGCAACATATCCAGCGCCTCAGCAGCCAAACATTTGCAAGTACGCGGTTGGCTGTTTCCTGCGGGGGTCACATGACCGGTCGTGATGGCCTGAAGTGGGTACATATCACATCTGGCCAATCAGAAAAAGCCAGGCAGATCTGAAAGAGGATAAAGAGTACCAGTCAAGACAAGATGTCCACTTGATATTCAACTCACAAAATAGATTGGTGGGCAACAAGTATGTACAATAGTTATCTATATAAAGCTAGCAAATATATACGGTACTTGGCTTTGAAAGCGTACGTGAAAAGAGAAAGAATATTGGATAGAAGTCGAAATGTATAGTACTCTATTACTATTTACATGTGCATTTTAGAAGCAGCTTTTGAGTATTCATACAAAATATTTATTAGTAGTATTTAATAGTACAGAGTTGTCAGTGTGGGTAATACAAATAGGGCATCTGTTAGTAGTGGCCTCTCTCCATCGTTAGCATTACGGCATAATTAACGTACCTGACATCTTTCATCTTTCATCTTCGTGAATTTCTACTTATCACACTTTCATATTAAGACCACTAGACTTATGCATTACACCTGATGAACAGCCTACCAGGACGTATGTATGTACAAGCATGGCAGACATGGGATCAGAGAAGAAATAACAGTTCCTAGCTCAAAATGTACTCAAATGTCTTCAAAATCATCAATATCCATGAGAACACTTTCTCAAATTACATTTTCAAAAATCTCTAGTTGGGTTTTTTTTGGAACAAGATATCTGAAGACTTACTGAAATCAACTTTCCAAAATATAGCTTAATTGTTGAGAAAACGAAGCCAGCTATCGATACAAGACAAAAGAATAGTTTGCAAGAATGATAGACCAGAAACATTATTGATGATCTGCCATGTTGTCTTAGAGGACTAGCTTAGTCTTAGCAGGAGGACAGACTTGAGACTCAAACGTACTACATATACGAGGACAATCTTAGTCTTGGCAGGAGGGGGGAAAACATCACAGAAATAACAAAAATAGCAATTACAAACATACGAAGAGTTAATATGGAAAAACCAATAAACAAAAATCACAGTACTAGCTTTCTGAACTCATTTTAGCTTACACAAAGCACCCACAGTGCACTACAATTCAACAATTGGTACTTATTAGTTTCCGGAAAATATATAGGTTAGCTTTATAAGGAATGTTTATCGGCTTTTCAAAAACTTCTTCATATACCAATAGCATCAATACACCTCAATTACTTAAAGAAACATACATAGTATTGAATGGATACAAAACATACACAGCGACTGTCAACAAAATAAGCCACTTATAACACAAGATGACTGGTTTTCAGCGCAAGTATATCTCTTTGCCATGCACTATAAAATCTGCCCCCTCCCCCCTCCAAAACTAGTAAACCAACTATAAACTCAAAATAAGCACAACTCCATGCATTAATGGTCACAAAAAGATGCTACATTTGAAACACAAATGCAAAATGATTATATCTCATTATTTACTGAGTCATCCACTTACATTATTTGAAGAGGATGGTCAAAGTATTTCTTGTAAATTTGTCCTAAAAAGCCATCACCTTATTTAGTCCTTTATAGTGGGTAATCAACATGAAAGTAGTCGTAGACAGGTAGTAGTATCAGCAGTAGTCAATAGTCTTGATCAGGGCCACGACATCTGCCAGCTTGAGATGAGAACCCTGTGCTTTTGGACTCGGAAAGCATAAATCTGACAACACTATTAGGCTGCTGTATATTAACAGGCAGTCGGGGGTTAAGGAAGGTTCATAGCCTTTGTGTTTTGGAGTTTTGAAATATCGTCACCAGTAAGAAATTGCTGAAATGAACTGCAAAATGATTGAAAGCAAACAGAGGCAATGAAATTTATGCGCCAGTGGACAGTTCATATGCAGCATTTTCATCACTGGTGTCGCAGTTCAAAGAAAGGACACACTCGGTCACTGGTCAGCCAACATTTTCAGCGAGAATGAGGAAACTCGGAAAAATCATGCAAAATCCAATTAAATGAATTGTCTTTATTTCTGTACAAAATGTTATGACAGGGGGGTCTCTCCTCATGCATGACGGTATGGACGTTGGCCATGGTGCACACTATGGCAACTACTCAAATGATATTTCTACACATGATGAATAGCAGCACTACAAGCAGAAGAAAACCCTACAACCATTGCCCGTCTCTGATTGGCTACTTTGGATAGAGATCAATGACAGATAAAGGTCAGATCAAATATTCTCGAATTGATAGATTTTCAGGCAGAAACCTAAAGATCCATTAACTTCTTAATAAAATTTAATTGAATTCATGTAATCAACGTTTTGCTTTTAGACAACTACTACACAATGTGTGATAAAAATTTGGAACAAAATGCTACACTTGGTTCAGTGAGATAAATATATTAATAACATTCTGATTAAGTCAACACAAAAAAAAAGTTTGTTTTTTCTCCATGATACATATATATTATCTAGAGACAATTTTGAGACATAAATACTCATTTTTAAACAGACTACGATTGTTAAAGGTCGTTCCAAAAATCAACATATTTTGACCTTGCATAGTTGTACTTTTCATGGCAAGATTATACCATACAGATGACCTACATATAATCATGTTAGATCTGGACAGTATACAATGGCACTGTGCCAACTTTACCCTGTGCCAAGAAAAATACACCCACAAATTCATTGAATAACCTTACACTAAGTTACAGCTGAATTCCAATGAGATAGTGCTCAAACGTGGCCTCACCCAAACACTCGTCATCTTGGTCAAAAGAAAAAGTTTGTAATTTTGTAATATTTTAAAGTCACAATCACTGGTGTAGTACAGTCAGTTCCTGGGAAACATTCAGTTTATTTATTTATTTATTTTTAAATTCCTATTTGTAAAAATATATTTAAAAAAAGAAGATATAATAGATCTCTTGATTAAAATGAAACATTTCACATCCCAGTAGACTTTCAGCTTGACCATGTGACAACTAATGAATGAACACCAACTCAATTGAATTCTGACAATAAAATTTCATTAATTCATACCTTGATTAGAAAAGATTAAAACTCACAGTAAACTGATATTGATATCCTTACCATATTATTCATACAAGTAAACAATAAACTTCCTTTTAAACATCCTACCTATTAAATCATGGCTATTGTTTCTATACTATTATTGTCTATGAATGACACACATACACACATTGCATGCCAGATATAGGGAGGGGATCATTATGTATTGCAAGATAGCTCTGGAATTATGCTGCTATTTTGGCACGATACCAATGGAATGAATTTTGATTGTGACATAAATTGGAACTTGTATTAAGAAACCTCTTTTCATCGGTCCTCAATTTGTTTGTAATTAACATGTATGGTCTGGCATGTAATTTGCAATGTTTCAGTCGTAGAAATACCGACAGACAAATGAATAAATATGCTGCCCAAACCACGACAATGGAAATGAGAGAGTAGAATGAGTACACTGAGTTGACAGAAGTAGACATGGTACATTGAAAATTGATCACAGATGCGTCTTTCTTAAAACATATAATGAAATGGTGATGAATGTTTCACATGTAGACATCATAGAACAATGAAAATACCACACAGTGTAGAATTTTCTTTCACAATCATCACATGTAAATACACATAGATAAAAAAAAAACATAATTGCTACATCCTTGGTTAAGAGCATAAAAACACTGTGTGTCAATCTGTACATAGTGACTGTACATAGTGGCTGTAACATAGGTCACGAAAGTAATAATCAACTGTACATGTTTCATAGCAGAATAATTTACAAACTTGGTAAGATGATTGTAAAAAAAAAATAATAATAAAAAAAATGCTATTTCATTCACACACACCACACTCAGGTGCAACTGCTATCTGTGAGTTGCATTCATCCATTTTCCACATCAGTGAATCAAGAACGTGAATCAAACCTAGCTAACACACAATTCAACACATACTGAGAAACAGGCCGCAAAGATGAAGATCAACGTCAGCAGTTATCATAACACTCGTGTGAAACATCAAAATCTAATCTGGACAATTAAAATAACTTATGCATATATGCGGTGTTCTGGTGTCTGGAGTCTGGAATGTTGATCACCCAACATTGTGGCCTGTCACTCGGAGGACTGTGGTTAAAAACTCGGTTACCATACAAAAAGTATTGAAAATTGAACGTTAGTCAAAAGTTGGGAAATAACGAACATTCCCAAAGCTTTTTCGTTTCTATAGAATACTATACTTTATTAGTTGATATAGTAACTGCGAGTTGATCTTGACCAATCCATAGCAAGGAGATAATGTGTTACACGGCTGACCGAGCTTGGAACTAGGGATGGGAGAAAAGCAAACCCATGAAAACAATGGCATTCACATTGGCGTGCATCAAAAACCGCCTTCTGCTTGGCCGAGAAACAGTCATCATAACGGACATATGTACACCAGACCAATATAGAAAGCCCACCCAAGTAGAGGCCAATAAATTTCAGAAAGAGGATGTTTACCATCAGAAAATTTTCTGGCGACGAACTTGAGTGTTTCATCCAGAATAATGACAGGTATGGATATCTTCATCACTGCCATCCACTCGACAAAGTTCAGAGGAGTGATCTGGAAAATCACCTACAAACAAAAGCAGAAAATTAGTGGGAGTGTAACAGTGACCTTTTGTTATTATTATTTTTATAAAAATTAATTGCGATTTAAAGCCACTTTCAAAATTCTTTCACTTATATCATGGCTTGTCAGTTTATCACAGGAGGAAACCTGCAACATCCGTAGTGATGAATTTGCAGTAAACCTGCGAGCACCAGCTGGTATTGACAGACCAATGATGATAACTGCATTGCCATGGTACAGACATCACATCCCATCAGGATTGGGTCAGAAAGCTAACTTTCACAAACATTGATGTCCGGCTACCAGCACTGCCCATTGTTCTGGTAACATTGCTGTTATTACTGGCAATATTCGTATGCTTTGGTTTCTCAATGATGTCACTGCACAAATACAATGGTCACCATTGGTGACCACACATACACAAGTCTTACAATGAATAATAAGAAACAAAATATTGCTCTAAATATTCAAGGTGGAAAAAACGACACGATTTTATGGATAAGGACAAAATTAATAAAAATGAATTTTCAATATCTTCTCTTCATGAACAACCACCAATAGTAAGAATTGGGGGCAATGTAAATTGTAGACATTCTTAAGTTTTCTCCCAGTCATTATCAGCATTACATCATCCATTTAGATGTAGTAATTGATGCCACACTCACCGACATGAAGTCGATGTACAGGATACAGAAGTGGAGGAACATAGACAGTCCGATAGCGGTCATTAGCCACTTGTTGGACCATGGAGGCATCAGTATCAGAGACTGGTTCTCACTCAAGCTGCAAGACAATCATGAGGTTAGAGTGGTCTCCCTTACACAGGCCAACCAATGAAATAGCCAAGAAGTAGCAGTGTAGCATGTCTAGTAGAATATCCAGGGAATATCCAGGGATACATCCAGATTTTTGTCAACCTGTTTTTATCAAACATTTTCCAAATGACAATTGGCCAGCTATGAACTTACAGAGATTAAACTAATTTTCCAAGTGTTAGTGCCAAATCATGTGACAAACACATTGTAAGATTGGCTAGTCTCAGTATATTTAGACATGAAGGTTATCTAGCGCATTTACAATTATCTAATATAATTAATTATGTGAATTTGCTGGTAACATTAATAAGAGAAATAAAGACCAAAAAAATACACCAAATCAATTTGTATGGGTAACCATATGGTAATTAAATTCTCATTCTGCACCACGAGGCTCTGACTTCGTATAATTCCTGTAGTCTGGATGCCTCCCTGACGTTGATAGTAAAGTACCGAGAGAATGTTCACACAGACATGATGATACCGCAGTGATCAAAATATCACATACAACTGTTTACTTCGCACTCTTACAGAATGTTGTACTGTTGACACAATCTAGTGTTGGAAATCGGTTGGGATTTCGTAATTGATCATCGGTTACTATTGGTTGTACCCAACCAATCAATCATAGGGTGCGTAATCGGTTAGGTCTAGCATAAATTAAATAGTAAATACTGAATGTTTTTACAGCATGTTTTGCATGTCCTGGTGCATTATTTGAATCCCAGTTGCATCTTTATTCCCTGCTTATTTATCCACAAATGATTAATATACCCCAAAAGCATGAAGTATTTATTCCTATGAAAGCACAAAATTGTCATTCCCTGGAAGAAAATTAGCCAAAATTCTTTTGCAATAGCCACTACATAGATCTATCTTGCACCATCTTACCAAACAATGTATTAGCTATAAATTGAAAGAATTAAATTAAATTAAAACGGTGTCGATTTTGATTAATAACCCATCAAACTTAATAATTTTTGCTCAAGTTAGTAACTGCACTTCTCATTTGTATTTTTAAAATAATTTGGAAAGCTAAAGTACTTCCAACCAATGGGCATACAATTAATGTATCAGGCGCATCAGCAGTGCTGAGAAATCCCTAACTTTGTCAGTAGCTTAACATTAGGAGGTGCCATGTTGGATCAGCTGGTTTCTCTCAAAATTATGTTTCTACTGACTATGCACTGAATAACATCTTGAACATCGACATTTATTAGGTAAAAACTATTTTAATAGAATATGTGAACCCAGCTTTACAAGAATATCTTATTCTATGATAATCCGAAATTTCACTTGAACTAATTTTAGAATATTATTCACAACAACGGATTGTGACAACTCGTAATGGATTGTTGCGTCACTAAAGGGTAAAAAAACCATCAACACAATCCAATAACATTGTTGACAAATGCAAACATTTTGCTACACCTTGGTTACTTCACTGTTGAGCCTGTTCCAGACAGTAACAACACAATCATGGAGACGTTACACGTACAATGGTCATTAACACTGGGAGTCGAGTGTACGTCAGAACTGACAACACATTCAACGTCGACAAAGAAAGTGACAATAATGAAGATTTAGGCGGTACTAGGTATTGAGGCTATTACTGTGTGATCTACTACGATCACAGCTGTACAGGTAATAACAGTATTCAACTCATAATGCTTCGAATCTTTAACCAACTAATGTTTACTGAAGCAACATTGATCAACCATAGCTTTGTAGTCCAATAAATAACAAGATTAGTGATCTATTATAAAACAAGCTTGACAGTTATCTTTCAATAGAATTAATTCTGTGATTTTCCTGTCTGAAATGCATGTTAATCTCGATGTAGAACTAAGATGTCAATAGGAACACTAAAATATAAGATATCACATCTGAAAAGTCACATGTTTACTAGCTAGATAGATCAAAGCATTCTAGCTGTTAATTCACACTGCCCGCTGTGTCGTGCAAGCTAGCTATTCTATGCATTATTAACACAGAATTGCTAATGCTATTAATAAACAACAATATTTACATACAAAGGAATCATTCAATTATCAATAATTACTGTTTACACACTAATTCTACATACGCATATTAGTCTTTTGTCATATATTAATAATTGATCTAGATTGTCAAACATGACTCTAGCCAGTGCCAAATATATACGCGCAGAATACACATTCATGTGTCAAAGGTGAAAGCACATTATGGTATATTATAATGCTATGAAAATGATTGTCATAACTACCAGAATACTTTACAGTGGTGTTATCAAACATGTAATGCAAAACAGATGATAAACATGCATTATTCAAACTACAGCGTCTCACATAGTTGTTGTTTATTAGCTTTCACCTTTG
The DNA here is from genome assembly GCA_032361225.1 of Lepetodrilus schrolli. Classification (NCBI taxonomy): domain Eukaryota; kingdom Metazoa; phylum Mollusca; class Gastropoda; order Lepetellida; family Lepetodrilidae; genus Lepetodrilus; species Lepetodrilus schrolli. Next base: position 13,622 of record JAUTBT010015760.1, read on the forward strand.
ACACACACACACACATTGTGCTTATTCCAAACTCAGAGCTGGCTTATTGAACAATATGTAGTTGACCTTCTCCATCCTGGTGACAACCACAAATGCCATACACCAAGCAGCACGTGTGATGGAACCAGCAGGGAGAAGGCTGAGAAGGTGGCAATTGTTAGTAGAATGACGTACGTACAACATATCTCGACATTTTCAATATGTATTAATAAGTCTACAAATTCAGCATTGCTAGCAAGAAAAAAGACAGCTATTACTAGTCATAGTGCTCAGCCATGCTACATACTAAATAGTACTACCTGAACCGTGCACATAGTGTGGTCTTGTGTTGTGATGAGTGGTTCTACATGGTATATTTGGTTCATAGAATTGTATTTAATTCCAAAACCCAAACATCCATGCAAAACAACTCAACTATTCTGATTTTATTTGGTGCTTATGCATCCAATGTAATTTGTGTTAGTAGTATATAGACAAAAACCTAAATTGTTGTGGCTAATCTCCCAAAATTATTTCGAAAATATGATCAAAATTTTGATCAAAATATTAAACTAGATGCATATATATATATATATAGTCAGTACTCAATACTGTACATCAGGGTTTCGTTTTCTCACAGCCATCTTATCTACTACAAGACTAAGTACTCTCGTAGTGATCTGTTGTACTATATGGCAATTGTGAACTTACGAGAGCGCTATGGTATCATAGTGGATATGACAGTTTTGAGAACAGTACCCAGCACACTGTACCAACACTGATGACAGGTTAAACAACTAATCCAGCTACGTCTTAGCACATGCCTCATCTCAATTCCTGGTCTAGCAGTTGCAGCTAAGTATTGTTCACGAGGTTAAACTGACCCATCGATAGCAACACTAATATGCAGCAATGTAAAACAAGCCAAGCAATGTCAAAAACAGAATGAAGAGATAACAAATGCATGGGAGCTTAATAATTTGAAAAAGATTTCTTATCACAATTTCTAATGGCCGTCTAGCTATGGTCTCTGTGCTCGTCTCTAACTATCTATGCAAGATTCTGCTCAAGGAAGAGCATGATATTGCAGATATGTTGTTAATGTACATCCAATATTAAAATCCTGATGTCGAGATATTACTGTATTAGATAACATATAGGCTCACATCTCTCCCACCACCCACAGCCTGCCAACAGTGACTGCAAGGTATCCATCCACCAATTGGTTGCCAGCTGTGGTTGTCGATGTCAACAACAACAATAGCAAGAGGCAAGAGGTCAGGTCAGGTCAGGTCAGGCGAAGAGCCACAAATGCATGCAGGAAGTTTTCAACACACAACAACCTTGTACCACAAAGGGGGGGCTTTCTGGACCAAAAGTTTCAAGTGAAATCACAAAACGTGATAGGTCATGGAATTAATTTTCTCAAATTCCTATTTCAAAGTGTACAAATGTTAAAATTTGTTCCATTACATACTACCCGCTCTCTGCCGTCGACAGATAGTCCAGTAGCTCCCCTCTGAGTACAAAGAACTACATCAGTTATGTCCATGCAGATCGTAAGCCTATTTGCTGCAGACATTCTGAATGTTGTGACCTCTTCAGATGCGATACATTTTCCAACTCCCCCATTGTGTAACGAAAAGGTTGTCACGCAACGAACACGCAAACTTCCTGCTACGCGGCCGACTACCGGCACAGAGTGTCGTTATGGCCGGACCTCCGCCCCTTACCTGTTGAGTGAATTCAGCATCTCAATGACCACCAGGGTGGACAACGCCATCGTCATTGGCTTGGGATGTGAAAATACCTCGCAGTCAATGCCGGCGAAATTCTCATCCTGTGCCAAGCACTGGGCTTGATGGGTCTGTGGAGGGAGAGCTTATTAGCGAGGAGAGAACAGAGAGTTAGACGAGAGGGTCGGAGCCCGGAGACCAGCACCGAGACGATCCTAGACGGCCGTGTGACCGGCGGGCAGCTGTCGGGAGAGAACGACATGCAGTCCAGAGCTGAAATGTGAGTTAGGTTGGCGGACAGGCGAGCGGACTGCGGACAGGCGAGCGAGCGAGTTAGCGACCGGCGGGTTACGCAGACGACTTGTGTCATCAACCCGCCGAGAATGTCAGTCATGAGGAAGCAGTTGTCAGTATGTGCATGGGCCAGTAATCTTTGAAACCTCTTGGTATCGGGTAGTTCAGAATAAAAGATAATGTAGTCATCAAAATGAATTCTTAAATCCGTAATTAAAATGTATGCGTAAATCTAATTTGTTTTTTGTTTTGTTTGTTACTGACACCTCATTTGCTTACTGACAACTGTGGTGATTGGATGAAATGAGGCAGGTGTTTATCAAGCGGCTCGACAGAGATAGAGAGGCTGTTACGTTACCTGTTCAATGCATTAAGCATCTCAATTGTGACTAACACTGACAGAGCCATTGTCATAGGATGAGGGTTACTAAATATTGTACAGTCTACTCCTTGAAACATCCGTGGTTCGGCTGGACACTGCATGTGATGTGTCTGTAATATGCAGTGTGGAGATCAGCATCGTGTTCAGATAACAACAGTCGTCACACTGGTTAATGGAGATTTGGTTAATTGGGATAAAGTCAGTTATGAAATCTACAGTCATTTATCGTTACTTTAGTACAAGCATTTAACGAAATGTTTAAGGCAAGAAATGAAATAATAATTGAAAGACAATAGAACATGTTGAAGAATCACATCAACTTCAATAAGTCAATATACTCATTCAAACAATTACTGAATATAGATACATTTCTGTGGCTAATGAAATTATTACAGATCATCGAATTAACCCTCAGAATAATCTGCTCTTCAATATACAAAAAACAACAACTTTGCATAGGTAATATTTCAATATCAAATGAAAGTTGGTCCTTGTTTAGAGTTGAGGTATTAGCCGTTTTCCACAGTATTCTAGTGATATCACAGCAGTGTTTCTTGTGGGAGGATAACCTGTAGTATCATTGTATCACAAGACCCTCGAGCCATGTCTCATCCAGGTAAGTACAGGACAACTGTACACTCTGCATGTGGACACGGAACACCAGTCTTCCCAGCATAGGAAACTTGGTTTGTGGACTGATGTAGTAATGACTCCACAATCCAAACCTCTCACATTGCTGTGATCACCTCAACTTTGTATTAGACATTAGAGTCTCATTTATACATGGACCAGCAAAAAATGTCCCCTATTTTACCAGTTGGTAGTAGTTGAGACCGGGGCCCTTGTCGTACAGCATAAACCACCAGGCGGCAGCTCCGACTGTTGCACAACCCACGTACACTGGAATAAAACGAGAAAATTATACATAATGCCTGCAAAATTCAGTAATTAATAAACTTCCATATCAATAATTACCACATATGGGCAACATATTCCTGTAGCGACACTAAGTAACAATTCACTGCTTTATCTATTATCTGAATAAATAAATAAAGCAAGTCAACACTCACTTCCAATAGCCATGTATCTGAAGAATAGCCAGCCAGTGATGAGACCTTCCTTGGGATTCCTGGGGGGACGCTTCATGATGTCCAGATCTGGCGGGTTGAACCCGAGAGCGGTGGCGGGGAACCCGTCAGTGACCAGGTTGACCCACAGCAATTGTACGGGGATCAGAGCCTCGGGGATGCCGAGGGCAGCAGTCAGGAAGATGCTGCAAGTACACAGATACATGGTGGTGATGCAGCTACGAGATACATCGTGGGAGCGCAAGGCACCAGATATATGGTTGTGGCGCAGGTACAAGACTTTAATGTAGGAGCAATGATTTAACTGACCATACGACTTCACCAATGTTGGAGGAGATGAGATAGCGAATGAACTGCTTCATGTTGTTGTAAATAGCTCGGCCTTCCTCGACAGCAGCAACAATTGTAGAAAAGTTGTCATCAGCCAACACCATCTGTGAGGCTCAATTAAGGAGAAACATGTCAACTCTATACAGAGCTCTGAAGTGACGTGACTAAACTCAACAACTCCTACCGTTGGCACAGGGATAATACAAGTAGTGTTATTATGCTTCCATTACAATTCCTAACTGTGGTCAAAATATCACGAGTCATATGCAATCCTGTTTATCCTGTTTATGGGCAGTGCCAAATTCATAATGAAATTTACGTTAAAATGAAGCTGTTGGCATCTACTAATCTATTGGAAATATTAACATTTTCTACAATCAGCATGAATGTCATTAAGTTAATTGAATTCGTGTTTTATGTCACAGCGGGAACATTTCACCCATACGCGACAGCAATGTCAATAGGACAATAGCCAGTGTTTGCTGATCAACAGAAAGGATATCAGAGGCACTCTTAGCGACAGCAGTTCCGGAACCCATGGAGATACCAATCTCGGCCTTCTTCAGAGCAGGGGCATCATTCACACCATCACCAGTCTGTTACAAGTAGAACCATTACAATAATGTAGCTAATACTTCCATGAGAATTCTGAGATGAAAACCTTGTGGTTGTCAAAAGACATTTTTAATATCATTGTGCCCCAAAGAGCAAGTTATTGTACTTCAGACATTTGCAAACTCACAACCCTACAATTTCAGTGATGTTTTGTTAAAGAACTACAAATTCCAAGGGAGACAACTCCATACCATAGCCGAGATTTCTCCTTCTCCCTGCAGGAACTCGATAATCTTGGACTTGTGAGCAGGTTCCACGCGAGCAAACAGACGCGCTCTCATTACCGCTGACCTCTGTTCCTCGGGGGAAAGGTCGTCAAACTCTCGGCCAGTGAATGAAAGTCCTTCTGTCGACTCGTTCTCCTTGAAGATTCCAATCCTGCGGCAAATGGCTTCAGCAGTGGCCTGGAAGTTGCATGTGGTTACTGATAGTTACACATAGTTAGTTGGTTAGTTGATTTGGGGTTTAAAGCCACTATTGAGATTGTTTCACTCACATCATGGCTTGCATGCTTGTATTCGTCTGGATTTCCACCAGTTTTTATTGTGCTAGCTCACTTGGAATATCATGCCGCAGATAGAACATGGACACCCCACTCAGACACAGTATACTGATACAGTATACTAATAGTTACAGGAAAACTACAGCAATACACTGTACTGATGAGGGCTGACACTGCAGCAATACACTGTACTAATGAGGGCCGACACTGCAGCAATACACTGTACTAATGAGGGCCGACACTACAGCAATACACTGTACTGGTAACAAATGCTTTCCAGTGACAAACAACTGGACGTTCACAAATTGTAAGGTGTTAATGTTGTACCTTGTTGTCTCCAGTAATGACGATGATGCGGATCCCAGCATTGCGACAGTTGATGATGGAGTCCATGACCTCTGTACGGGGTGGGTCCAACATACCAACAATACCCACAAATGTCATATTGGTCTGGAAAAGAATATTGAAAAGTTTCCCAATATCGATATCAAAATGTTGGTGATAAGAACACTTCTCCAGCGTCGTCTCGTGAAAGTATTCGTCTTACTGGATAAAACAGCCTTTAGCATACTCAATTAATCAAAAGTAATGTGATAGAGTACAAGTTTGGTTGTTGCAAGCCAGAAAGGCATATATCCAAATCAAACATGTTAACCCTCTCCCTGCTGGATTAGTCAAAAGCACTGCTCATTAGGACCTTTTCGGTTGCCTTCAGCAGGGAGAAGGTTAAAGCTGCCTCATCCATATTGCGACCGAGGTAGGTAGAGATGAAAGCGTGGAGGGTACAAGATAGCTGTGGTGGCTGGACTGACCTCGTACTGGATGAACTTCCTGGAGTCCTCCAAGTCCATGTCCTCGCGGCGGGGCGGGTTGTCAATAGTAGCCAGAGCCAGACAACGCAGCGTGTCACGACCTGAATAAAGAACATATGTCTGAGCACTTCTGAACATATAACATACATCTGAACATAAGACATCTGAACTTATAACATACATCTGAACATACAGACATCTGAACATACAGCATCTGAACATACAGCATCTGAACATATAGCATCTGAACATAGACATATGAACATATAACAGACATCTGAACACAGCACATACATATCATACACTAGGCAGGCGTAAATACATAAAATATATTTAGTTTAATACAGTGACGTCATCTCTCTACATTAATCTGATGATGTCAGTTATTGATCTCATGAACACTAGTAAAAGTCGACATAGTAGATGCGACATTCTTGATTGTTGAGTACTATCTGATACGTCCTAGTTTCGTCAGTCTCACCAGTTCCGTAAGCCTTGGTGTGTTTCATGATCTCGTTCTTGATGCTGGAGGACATTGGCACCTTGTTTCCTCCTACACGGACGTGCGTACAGCGGTCCAGCAGACCCTCGGGGGCGCCCTGCAACACGGAGACAGACTCGTTGTATAGTAGTATTGAGAGTCCAGCATATGAAGGATGTGGTTAGAGGACATAAGTGTTTGAGAATGAGGTCAAAATATATATGGACAGGCATGGCAATGCACAATTGTGATTTCAGTGGAAAACAAGCCTGGGGTCTGGGAGCTGCTAGCCCCAAGCCACTTCCAGTGCAAATAAATTTACCCATAGACAACTAAATCAGTGGATTTACGTGAATCTGTGGAAAATTGCTTCTGTAGATACGCCATAAATTGCCCTTGTAGACACACGTTCTGACTTGTCATTTTACATCTATTGCCTTACTAGTCTGTTTAAAGAAATCCTGTTATTGAGGACTACTAATGTTCCTCAGTTGTTCTTTATTTCCAATTCATATTGAATACATAGTTTTCGGGGCAAGGAAAGTCCTTTTTGATTTTGAAGACAGCTCCTGTACTGTAGTAGCAGTAGCCATATCTTACCTTGCAGAACATACGAGTACCACCGGGCGTCCGTGTGGGTTTGTTGGGCATGCAGTAGACGCTCATGGACTTGCGGTCACGAGAGAACTCCAGAGTGAACTCTTTCTTCCACATATTCTGGATGACCTGGTTAGAGGCGATACCTGCCTCACGCTTGCTGAGCCCAGACTTGTCTGTGTTGTACACGTTCATCTTCTCGGCCAGCACGGTCAGAGCCGTCTCTGTGGCCTCGCCAACCTTCTCATACACGTTCTTTGTCTGCAAATACACACAGCTTACAATTAGACAGGCAGCAGTCAAACTTGACCAATAATTAGCCAACCAATCAATGCAGCATTCAAACTAGATTAACAATCAGTCGACCAATCAGTGTGAAACATTCAAACATGAACATGTTCCATGTGGCATATTGCATGTTTTTCTCAATCTCAATTATAGCATTGAGAAATAAATCCTAATATATATGACTATATAATTTATGATTATTTTAAAAGCGATTATCCACAAGTGCGAAAAAGAAAGTATAACTTATTGAAGACAAGTTTGTGAAGCTGACCTCGTTGAAGTCAACACTGGAGTCATTGCACATTGCGCAGATCGTGGCCAACTCTTCCAGGCCAGAGAAGTCCGAGGCCTTCACTTTCTTAGCCTGGTGGAACCTGTACATAGCAAGTAGACAACAGATGAGATTGCATGGGAAATGTGACATTAACAATATGAGATACAACGGATACATAGAATAGACAATTACCTGCACGACTATACTTTCAGAGTCATCTATAATCAGATCAATAGAAATGAATTATAGTTTGGAAGAGATAGATTGAACAGAATTCAACTACAAACAGGTCCCATTAGCCACTAGTCTGCATTTTAGTCTGCATTCTAGTCTGTATTCTACATAGTCTGCATTCTGGACAACATCCACTTACAGTTCTCCGTCGGGTGCGTAGGTGGATCCTGTGATTTCAAATTGTGTAGTTTGGATATCATTGCTCTCAACCTTGCTGAAGATGAACATCTGCAAATAACAACAACAAAAAAGAACTTCTTAATGTCATAATTTAAAGTCCAAGCTTTACAATCACTTTCAACATTGACAAATTAAATGTCACCATCATGGTTATATATTTCTATCATTAGTCAGTTTAAAGACAGATAGTTATTGAAATTATTCTATTTTGAAAATGAAAAATACATTATGACCATAATTTTCAACCAATATAGTGTAGGAGTCATTTGCTTCAAGATCTGTAAGTTTGGAAACATCTGAAGCATTAATAAAATCCATATTTTTTTTAATCTTGCACTCCAAATCCTGAATGTTACCTTGCACACAGACATCTGGTTGGTAGTGAGAGTTCCAGTCTTGTCTGAGCAGATGACGGACACACATCCCAAAGTCTCCACTGATGGCAGACTTCTGACAATGGCATTCTTCTTTGCCATTCTTCGGGTTCCTGAAAGAAGCAGAATATGAAAATATTTTGTTTGATTTGTTTGAATTGGGGTTTAGAGCAGCTTTCAAGATTCTTTCACTTATATCACGGCTTGTCAGGTTTAGGACATGAGGAAACCTGCAACATCCGTAGCGCTGAATGTTGCAGTATACCTGCAAGCGTCGGCTGGTACTGACAAGACCAAGGATGATAACTGCATCGCCACTCTACAGACAGTGCATCTTATCAATATCGCGTCAGAAAGGTAGCTTCTGTGAATATTGATGCGGGGCCCATAGGACGGGATTTGAACCTGGAACCTTTAGCTCCGGAGTCCAACATTCTATCACTGCGCTACCACATGGCAAGTTTTATCTGTCTAGAAGCTAAGATATGATGGGAGATAACTCTTGACAGAATTAAAGTCACAGATATTGCAAAACGTACCGAGAGCAAGACATGTGGTGATGACAGCAGGCAAACCTTCAGGGATAGCAGCAACAGCCAGGGCTACAGCAATCTTGAAGTAGTAGATGGCACCCTGAAACAGGAATGAATGAGTGAATGAGTGAGTGATTATGTAGTAACTAACACCACTTAGAGGTTCCTGCACCGTAGACAAATGGGTGGCATTCCGTCTACCCTCACCCTGCTGTAGACGAGCAGTAATGTACTTAGATAACACAGCAGTGTACATTATGACTGCAGCAGGGAGAGAGTTGCCGGTAACCACTGTTTACCAATGTACCTGGGATCTTAATGGTTTTATGATTTAAACTATATATTATTTGTCATATTATTAGTGGATGAGTGAGTGAATAAACTGTTAACATTAAAAACTTAGATTGCAAAGTATTGATATTAATGTCAATCGACCAATTTGAAAAAAAGTCATGGTAGGAAAAGATGGAAAAAGAAAGAGTGAGTGAGTGAGTGAGTAGTGATTATAGAGTTTAACATTGCTGCAGGAATCCTGCGACATTTGCGATAATGGGATAAAAAAATATATAAATAATTGTATTTTGTAAAAGATATAACATCTTGATATAATCCGGATAAATAATTGATTTGGAATAGTTTGTCTTCTGATGTCAGATGAGAAAGTGTCAATTACAGAGCAGACATTTCCGTGATCACGTTTGGTCAGAGTGCAAGATAAGAACAATGCTCTATTGACCCGCTGATTGTCAAGTACAATGTCTGACCTTTCCACAGATCCCTTCATCTAAAGGTTAGATGGACATGTTCTTGTAAGGAATCTCACAGTTCTATACTTGGGTTCAACAAATATCTTCACTTAGTTGACCTCCAACGCCCCCAGCGATTCACGCACATCAAGTGCATCATTAATGAAAGGTGTATAAATTGTTATGTGCTGTATAAATTAGATATCCTTGGAGCTAGTTTTTATTAAATTGTTTCTTTAGGTTAACCACAACAGGAGAGTCGACTAGTCGCGACAACTGATGGAAATATTTCAGATTTATTCTACCAAGCAGTGGACTCAACAGTACCAGCGTTGTTATCTCCTCACAACACAATGTGCCATGTACCAGGTATATGACTCTAGAAAACAATCTATGTAGATGTATCTTAAAATATCACAGGTATTCCAAAAAATGCCCTTTGTGAATGTATATCCTTCGAAATGGAAATCCAACACTTGATGCAAGATAGCACAACTCATTGTTCAAGCACGAGACCCAAACATGTGTCCTTCAGTCAGCAGTGCTTTGGATAGAGTAAATCCAGATCTCAAGCAGTAGAATAGAATAAAATATCCCACTTGCAAACTGGTGTATTCAGAGCCAGCATTCCTTGCATTCTGAATAGATCCACAAAGTCTCTGTTAATGTAGTGATACACAACACCCGAAATACCCCGAGTTTATCGTGTCCATTGGCAGGTCCAAGTATCACACTGTATTATTAATCCTTGGTAATATCATGCCGTACCATCCGTCACCAGTGTACATCCCTACAAGCTGTTATTAAAGTAGAGCACCAGCACGCAGGTACATTGCATACACAGTTACAGAATTTATAATCTAAAATTAAAAACTTTGCCGAGTTACCTTGATCCACGATCCACCGTGAGCGGGGTCGTTGAAGTGGCCGATATTGATGGCCCAGACTGCCACACAGATGACGGTGATCACCTGCACAGAAAAAAACATAGATGTTACATTGTCATCACTAGTGTACTCATTTACAGTATTCGCAATCAGATTATTCGAAATTTCCCCAAATGAGATGTCTACCATAAGGTTTGGACACAAGTACCATATACAGGTTTCATGTGGACACGAAATATAAATTCCATGTTAATCACTTGTATTCACCTTGGACAACTGCTGAGAGAATTCATCCAGTTTTTGTTGTAGAGGAGTCTTCTCAACTTCAGTGTCCATCATCTCATTTCTGATCTTGCCTGAAAAAAGAATACACCCGTTAGCTGGGCTAAGCATAAATCTTAATCTCTCTCATTATATTCAGTTTTTTTCAAGTTCAACTGGTCATTAAATAAAAATAATTAAAGAAATATTCACAAACATGTTCTTTCCAGGCTCTCTGTCTAGTATCTGGTATTGTTTGTAGTATTTTCTACATATTTTCTACTCATTAACACAGAGATATTTTCAGAATGCAACATACAAATTATCAAATTTCATACCCAATTGGAAGCATGCAAATTGTCTTATTGCATATCATGAATTTTCTAGATTAAAAAAAATAGTACAATGCAAGCTTCAGTACTAGGAATTCTTTAAACAATCCTCACATTACGTGAGAAATATCTTTTAAAATAATTTCTGTTATGCATTTTTAGACAATTTTAATCATTCACTCCATCTAGGATTTTAGATTGCCATTATTGTATATTTATTAATTATGCTATAAGAATTCTATCTGCATTTCATTTTTATAAATTTTCCATTTATTAATTCATGGAATTAAAATTTAAATTATCAGTATTTTATTTTTACATATTTTAATTACAAATTATTTGTTAATTACATTTTCTTCATGACATCATAACATGTTTCTACTTGGTGGAAGCCTTCCCTCTAACACTTATCAGGTACTTTTCTCTGAAGGTCAAGTTTGTTACCCACAACGCACTTTCCCCCCAAGACCGAGCTGATGCAGAGGCATCAGCCTGCACAGATAGTTAAGTAATTAGCAACAGCTTGAGTGCAAGACAGAGTTGTCTCCCCTGGACCCTTCAGCCTTGGGAAGCATGCACACTAAACACAGTCCTTATATGGCTGGAAGAGCCGGGGAGGCAAGGGGGAATGAGAGATATTGAGAGAAAGGCAGGTACATCCAAAAGGTCACAGGAAGGGAAAACAAGGTGATGGAAAAGATAGCTGGCTGAGGTAGCTATAGTTGCTTGAAGGGCCGCCATATGTTGAACAGCTCAATTTTATCAGGCCGTTATCCCTCGTAACATGGCATAAAGCTCCACTGTGCCACTAATTAAATTCCAGGTGCACAGCAAAGCGGCAGCACCATTCAGCCAGGAAACTGGCAACTTTCTTTTGGTGGTATACTAATACTATGTACATAAACTTCACAGAATGTAGACGTGAAAAGGGAGTATGCAGTTGTATACCATATAAACCACAATAGTAATATACATCTGTTCTTGTATAGTATGGCTAGATTGCACACACAAAAAATGACATTTACAGGTAACATTGGTTACCTAAATATCAAACACATACTATGTGGCAGCACTTTTCATTAGAAATATATAGGTGTTTTTAATTCTTGATCTATCTCATAACTCATGTTTCCAGACACCTTTGTATATAACAGACTGGAATAAATACACAAAACTGGTGATCTGCAGACGAGGTAAATATAACAAAGCCAAGTTAACTACAATAAATGTGGTATGAGCCACACAGTGTCGGCAATCTGGTGCGAGACGAGAGTTGTTCATCTCTCCTCACCATGCTGCAGGCTAAACACTAGAGGGGAGATGTACACTGGGATATATATAACATGGCCAGGTTAACGACATATCTAAAGCACAGGGAGGCAGGCAGCAGCAAATTGAAAGTCATAACTAAGATATCCCAGACAAGGAGATGCATTATGTCCTGGCAGAACCCCAGGTAATGGCTGCAGGTGTAGCAGAGATATGTGACCAGTACATAGAGGTCACATAATTAGCAGGGCACGCACAGCCATGTGAAGTCATGGCAAGATAAAACAACCACATCCACACAGCAATCACTGTGATAATTAATGCCAAGGTTCAGTGTTAAACTACACACACTAAAAACTTCTAATGGAACTATTTACACTCATTTTATTTATTTGAATTTCAGACTGAAAATATCTATCTAGAAAAGACCTTGGAAGAAAACTCAACACAGCCAACCTATACTTATTTATTGAGTTCACGGGTTATGCTAGTCATGAAAATATTCTAGTCAGATTCATCTAGATTTACTCTGGAACATATGAGAGAAACAACGAGGCTTGCAGAACCATTTGGACTAATGCAGTGGAGGTAATAATTCTTTGTTTAGAAAAGTTGAAAAGACGCCGATTCCTGCATTATAGTAGTTTCAGTGCCAAAATCATTTTCTGTTCAGTAGTGTTATGAATTTGTACCATCTACAATCTACAAGAGATTTAAATCTGTTTACATCGTATTATTGTGAGGCAGTCTTATCTAGGTGCTGCCGTGGTGTAGCCATAATATTTATATAACTTGTCCTCTAATGGTAAATTCTAAAATTCAGGATCTATTTCTTGAAATTAATTACCGAAAACCTCACTATTTTCTCCGAGGCAGCCATAGTAAAATCAGTAATGATCAGTATCACTACACCGTGATGCGGCTCTGGTATCTAATGATATTTCATCCCGGGACATTTTATTTCCTGACCAATCGAATTGCTAGAAATATCCTAAATGTGTTACAATGATTATTAATATATCCAGCAACATAAATAAAGATGATTCTATTTATTCTATTTAAATATACAGTTAACTGCCTGCACAGTAATTAGATACAGCCCATACACTGCACAGAATAACAAACATATACAGGGGGTCTTCAGCTGGTAAATATATCCACTTCTTTCTCAGTAGTCCACTCACATTCACATTACATAGATTAGACTTCACAGGGAATATTGTAGACTAGTGTGGTACAGATATAAATCTGGATATCAAAGTCGTTTATTTATTAACTTTCATACATAGGAAATTACCTGTGAACATGCGTAACTGTTATCTGTGTAGACCAGCAGGCAGTGAGGTGTGATATCTTGCCACTCCAGTGATAATGATGTAAGAGAAACACTTAAGTCATTACTGTAATTTGTCACGCATTACTCACCAATTTCGGTATTCAGTCCACTTCCAATACAAATTCCACGGCATTTTCCTGCAGCAATGTTGGTTCCCTGGAAATGTGATCATTCAATTTTGTGAAAACTTCAAAATATTGTCTCCTCCACTCACAATGTAGATTATGGTGCCACCAAACCTCTACTTGTAGTGCTAACTAGTATAAATAACTGGGGTATCAAAGTGAGTGAATTATTGTTTTACGTCACAGCGGCAATCTTTCACCCATACGTGACAATTTGAGTATCAGAATAATCAATATTCAGCCGACAGCCTTACAGCTGTGGACAATTGTACCTATTAACCTCCAACTAGGCTCCCATTCCACAGACACTACGGGTCACAACTATGTTAGTATAGGAGTTACGACTCTCATAGTGCTACGATCTGTCTGTAGAACAGGACCCAAGAGGTTAATGGAGCAAGTATTATCACTGCAACTTGGAAGAGCAAATACTGGGGAAATTTTAATTAGTGTTGTGTGCTTTCCTTACAAATGCACACTTATTTAATGGTTGGCACACAGAAAGGTACGATTCAAAGATTGTGGGATCAATCGGTATTGACCAAACTCTGCTGGCTGACATGACTGGAATAGTGGGGCTACAGGAACTACATTGGATGGACACTACTAGATGGACACTACTGGGTGGACACTACTAGATGGACACTACTACTCACCGAGAACAGGATGTTCTTCTTGTCCTGATTGACAGCCCGTGGGTCGGGGATGGGGTCAGTATGTTTCAAAACACTAACACTCTCACCTGAAACAAACGATCAACTTCGCTTTATTTCTTACATTTCTGTGTTACACAACACTTCTTCACTGTATTTCTTACATTTCTATGTTACACAACACTTCTTCACTTTATTTCTTACAACTCTATGTTACACAACACTTCTTCACTTTATTTCTTACATTTCTATGTTACACAACACTTCTTCACTTTATTAATACAAGATTGACAATCATGATAATAAAGATTTCTTGAAACAGATTTAACCCTATCCCTGCTGGATTAGGCACAAACACTTGCTCTTTAGGGCATCTCCAGTTGCCTCCAGTATGGAAAAGGTTAAATTGTCAGGATTAGTTTAGTTACCATACTATTGAGAAATTAATATCCATCAATATATAGAAATGCCATTATTGTGAATATTCTGAGAAGATAAGACTTTTCAAAGTTTTCAATAAAAGAGTATTACAGTGAGTGAATTATTGTTTTACATAGCAGCATGAATCTTTCACACATACACAATAAAAATACTTTTAAATAGTGTTACAGTATTGTCTGCAGTACATACCAGTCAAAATAGCTTGATCTACTCTCAGGGTGGTGGAATGGATGGCGGTGATACGGATGTCAGCTGGAACTTTGTCACCAACTGTAAACACGGAAACATTGTTAATACTTCCATCAGTGGAGGATGGCAACTAGAATAAATAATGACTTATGACGGATTACAAATCAACTCATGCCAGTGGATTAATTCTGTATGTCAAATCCACTGGTAAAGAATTATTGCTTGTAGTTTTTATTATTATTATTATTTAATAAAAACACGTTATTGTGACACCAGTCATAGACTTAGCTAATGTCAATAGTGACACCAGTCGGAGACTTAGCTAACGTCAGTGGTGACACCAGTCGGAGACTTAGCTAACGTCAGTAGTGACACCAGTGAGAGACTTAGCTAACGTCAGTAGTGACACCAGTCGGAGACTTAGCTAATGTCAATAGTGACACCAGTCGGACACCAGTTGGAGAATTGGCTAACGTCAGTAGTGACACCAGTGAGAGACTTAGCTAATGTCTATAGTGACACCAGTGAGAGACTTACCAGAAACCTCCACAACATCCCCGGGGACGAGGTTGCGTGCCTTGATTCTCTGGACACCGCGGTGGTTCTGTCGGTATACCTTGGCGATCTCAGGCTCATACTCCTTGAGTGCCTCAATGGCACTTTCAGCATTACGCTCCTGCAAGATGAAAATCCAATTGATTTATTTCGTGATGTGTTTTACAGATAATACAATTTGCTTGACTTTATTTGCCTCAATATGTTGTAACCGATACATGCTTGAAGACTACAGCTTAGTTGTCATGAATAGTTTAAAGACATGACATATATAACAAACCTCTAGGCTGTATATACCCGTCACCCCAGGTGTGTTCTATTTTACTTAAACTTAACTACTATAGTACTAATGTAAATTAAACAAATTATGGAAATTAACTTGAATTACGTAAAATAAAATGAATTAATGAAGGAACAGTTTAGCGGTTTACGAGTATCGATAACATTTCCTTGCGATTGATTTATTGACAAGTGAGTTTCATTGATCAACACGGCAATACCTTTTACCAATCGCTCAACATTAGTAAGCTACATTGTGATGTGATTGAAAATTTCAAGGTGCTCTGTAGTAACATCTTTTCTAAAAGAAAATATCTCTGCCACTTGTGAATACACACATCGGACACACAGATAATCAATACAGTTGCCAAAGAGACTTCACTTGCTATTCTATGTGCAGTTTAAATCACATTTAAATATTGATTGAGTTTTTAGATGGTCTTAAAACTAATGGAATTGTATTTCTGTGGATGTAGCAGAAGCTAGGAAACTACCACACAATTGAATCTTGTTGAAATGCTCTTAAACATGATATTAAAAACTTCAAGTCTATATCCGTCTTATCAACCAAGGATAATAATTCCCCAGATTTTGCTAGACTCTTGTGAATATATCAAAATGTTTCCATGTATATTAGCTGACATAAAAAGACGTGCACCAAGGATGTTTTTGAGTGTGGAGACTGTTGCTGTCAATCAGTGCAGTTCTAGGCAGTGCAACATGGCCGGGCACTATCTGCGACTGCCAACATGGCAGATATGTTATAAAGTGCTGACTCCAGAACTATTTTTACCCAAGGTTTTATCAACAGCTCTTTCTTCAAAAGTTCATGAACATCAACATCACATTCTGCCACTTAAAATTTTACATGTAAATTATGCTGTTAATGGATTTCAAATGAATTACTATTGTACATAACAAAATTGAAATGAAATACTATTGTACATAACAAAATTGAAATGAAATACTATTGTACATAACAAAATTGAAATTAAATACTATTGTACATAACAAAAAAAATTAAATAGTCCAGGGTTATGAATTACTAACATTATACTATATTTGTATTTATGTCATTCTTACTAATTACATTAATCATACGGGGGAAAGTCCAAGGCCACAAGTCTATTTAAAGTGACATACAGGATGCAAAATACTAACAATCTATAATAATGATCACAAATGTCACTAATTTTCCGACTGGTGGCTCTTTGAAAATTAATTTAATATGTATGATTAATAATCCTATTAATAAATCATAAATTTGTATGTATACTTCCAATAATGTGTGAACGGTTGCAATATTGGCTAAAATCACCAATGTGCAATGGCATAAACTTGCAACCATGGCAACTACACATGCTGACTGGCATACCATTCCAGCAGCAGTTCTGGCGAAGATTGAGGGCAACGATACTGAAGACAAATGATAGATCATACGCCAGTTTCCACCACTTGTGTAGCGCCAGTGAAATACGACACAACCATACAACATACTATCTTCTCCAAATCCAATTGCTAAGGCAACTGATTAACTTTAATCTATTAGTAATATTACAAATTTCAAAAGCATATTCTTATTTAATTGAGTATGCTGTCTAGTTGTTATATTAACCAATTTAATATTAACCATATTAACCATATGAATAGCCTACAGCATACTTGCAGGGCTCTACATTAACTTTTTGAGGCATCTGTCCCTGTGTCCTGTTGGACATGAAACTACTTGCCATATAGGAAAAGGGCTTGTTAATCTGGGCTATTTCACTTGTCCGCCTATGGATAATACCTGTCCCGGGCAGGCGGACAACCCTTACTGTCGAGCCCTGACTTGTAATATATGACCAATCGAGCGATAATATACTTGTAAAACATGATCAAACAAGACAGAATTATGGGCAGACATCTTCCTCTTATACTCTGCTCTTTAGCCATTTTAACTACAAAAGGCATATCTCCAGGCCACAAGGTAATTTCAGGAAACAAGGAGATCTGCTTTCATCACAGCAGCCTCCACTTCCCCCTGTAGTAGACCTTTGCCCGTTTCTAACAGATCTCCAATATGCCAGCACTGGCTCTAACAGCTCCAATGTACCAGCACTGCATACCTGTGAGCACCTCTATGATCAACAGGCTTGGAGAGATTTACAGCCGCTGTATACATTACAGTTACAGACTGGGGCTTGGCTAAGAGGCAGTGGAATTGTAAAGTCAATAGATAGCTGGGAAGACATTTCCTTTCAGACTATGCTTGAAATTACTTCATCAATTTGCTTTTGTGTGGTATTTTACACATTTTCAAATAAGATTTACATGTTTTATAGATTTGTTCTGATAGCTTGACCTCCTTCACTATCAGACATTCTCCATATTTAACTTGTTTAAACTTTATTTACCATTCCCTTTTATCTAATTTAGTAACCTCACACGATTCTTCTTGAGCTAAATTGTAGTCAGAAAACTTGGGCTGTCATTCATGTCAAACATCAATATACATAAATCAGCTAGCCGATTGCGTACAAAACATTTAAAGTTGATGACCCGTGTTAGAAAAACAATCGTTGCTGGCCAATAAATTGTTGTTTAACTTTAAAATATCATGAAGATAAAATGTTACAACGGTCAACATGAATGAACCTAAGAAGTCAAGTTAATGTCTGTTCTAGTAGTTCTATTATTATGATAACAATCATTGACACAGAAAATGAACAGATATGTAGATATGTTCACCTTCCATGCTGCTGTAATAACACTACTAACTCCAAATATTATTACATTATAATGCACATTCAAAGGGAAGTAATTGCTTTAGGTTGGGCAAGGTTCATTGAGATAAGTGTTTACGCTGGAAGCACAGTAAATCATACAATACTATTACTTTGATATCTGTCTTTCGGAACTTTAAAATTAATGAGGATCTTAACACTGTATATTCAACAGGCACAATTTGCAAATATTTATTCAATCATTTATAATGGCTATCAGAGATATATATATTTTTTTAATGGCGAAATTCAATTGTTTTTTATATTAAATATACTACCATCAAAATTTAAGGGAACGATAATATTAATATGTTTATATTACTTTGAAATGCTATACTACACGTGCTTGCATGATTATCTTTGGGTTGCACAACGGTGGTACGTATGTTGCCTCTCTTTGAACATTAAAAAGTATCATAATTATGCAATCGTATATTTCTTGACCATAGTATTTATACATAAACATGTGGATTACAACTGTTTAAGACAATATGCAACCAATAATTCATTTATATGGATTACAATGAATCTGGATTTGAACACACCTTTTGGAAAACTCATAATGAACATGTTTGTGTCATTGACAAAAATGTACATTTGTTTTAGCCAATGCCTGTGTAATAATAATAAACCTGGCTTTACTGGGAAAATGTTTCACAAATTTAGCATAGCCAGAGCAACATATCTCACAACAAATGTTATGAGCTGTTCACCAAACACATTGGCTGAATAGTGCCAGTTGTAATAATGACAAAAATATCTGCAATTTAAATGCACATGGCTAGTTCAAGATTTGTGAAACGACCCCCAGGATCATGGCACTGCTCAAGCTTACCTGCCAAACTCCTACTATTGCGTTGGCTATTAAAATGGTTAATATAACAAATGGTTCCACAAAGGCTGTCACTTGCTCCTGTTCGTTCTCTTCAAACCAAGCTAACACCTGAAACACACACAAAAAAAAAGAGGAATTAATTTTATAAAAAAACATTAAAGAAACATGTTGTGACGTCATTTCTGGATCTGGCTTGCTTAGAAGTTATAGTGAGCGTAGCTTCTACTTGCCGATGACAATACGCACAGAATACCTGCTGTACAGCCAACTGGCTGTGGATCACATGGCTATGGTAATAATACAGCTATAAATCCACCATGTGGAAAACACAGGATACTGTGGTGAGGCCGACCGTTCCTGTAGTGTCTGCACGCCGTCGTCATCACGACAACAGATCAAATAGCAGTCGTACATCAGTACATGCTGCTATTTTATACAAGTGATGCCATAGGCGCGATATTATGTATCCTGGATGTGTTCATTTGTGAAAAGCATGTGTATGAAGATCTTTAGCATAGTAGCTGAACAACAGTAAAAAATATTTATCAAAAAATATGTGTTCATAGCCAAATGATGATAAAGAGAAAAAAATATTTCAAGAAAAAAATATTGTTCTGTTGAGATTTGATGACAATTATTGTTCTGTTGATATTTGATGACAATTATTAGATTTGCATATATGAAGATAAAACCATAAGTAAAATGAAGATAAATTCCTAAATGTGACTTGCTCAAAGTGATGGAAATATATTTAGTTTGCTGCCTATGTCATATGTCAAGCCATTTAATATTCTCAATCATCCAGTAGGATTCCGCATGATAGAGACCCAGAGAGCCACTAAGAAGGAGACTGTTGGAATCAATACACACCAGACACTACTGGATATACAACTCTAGAATAATTCTCCATTAGAGCTAAATGTTATTGAACAGCAGGGACAATGAATCTTTGAAGCAAAGTAATCTCAGTGACAGCCTGTGTACGCACCTCAACCACAGACAGAACATGGACAAGAACACCCAGACAGAACATGGACAAGAACACCCAGACAGAACATGGACAAGAACACCCAGACAGAACATGGACAAGAACTCTCATTTATTAAATGATCAAATCTCAAAATATATTTGACTTTTATGGGAGTTCAGAAAACAGAAATGATCATCTGTGACCATGTGACTTTAAGTAATGACAGTACTTTCAACATATTTCAGCATTCTTCAGGTTGGCATGGCTGTAAATCTAAATGTCATTGGTACTTAGCAGGAGAAATGATTCATGGCATATTAAATCAGCAGACAATGGCTGCCAAGTCTTAAATTTTTTTCATCAAGCTACATGTATGCACATGATGCAAGTCAAATTGAATATCATTTTACAGCATTACTGCCTGTTGTCAATAAGCTTGGAATCAAGTTAACATCAGACCTACCAAGGGTCAATGTGGTAGCACTTGAGCATGTTCAGGATTCTATAGCGGTTTCTAATGCCCTAGCACTACAGGTAGTTGGTGACACACAGGTCAGGAGACGACAAGACAAATGGTATTGTAAGCTTGTGCCCGTGGCCTCCTACATGAAGACTATTGTAGACACTTCTCAGATGCGTCTGGTCTATTTTCATATCTGGATATGCAGAGATGGTGCAATCATGCCCGCATAATGTGTATCGTATGTAAATTTATTTATAATGTAACATAACAGAATAAGGCCCAGGAACAATGTTAGAAACAGGGTAGAAACAAGAGTAATATAACATAAAACCCTCCAATCTCACAGGGGTCAATGATGCTGTATTTCGGTGATACTTGCTGTGTGATCAGATGACCTTGACACTAGGACAGCAACCCATGCAGTAGTTATATTTAGCAGTTTTCATTAACTTTGTCCATAGGTTTATTTTGTTATGCACCAAAGTCTACTACAGACAAATCACCAGGTCATGAAAAGCTATATTGTTGCCTGCCCATGACATGTTCATAAATACCATCTCTTATCACATCACAATCAGCAATTTGCATCAAAGCAAAGGAAAAATACTAGACAGCTATTATCTATAGATCTTCACAGGGTCATAGGAAAAACAGACATTTCACTCTCTCCACAGCATGCATGTATAGGATGGCAGAAATCTATCATCCATGAAAAATACAATTTGATGTATGATGCTCAATTATATTTCATTGAGGGTATTAAGAAAAGTAATTTCTGAAACTTTTTCAAACTTCCACCATTGTGACCACCATAATTATAGTCCATTTATCATGTTACAAACTTCTGCAAGACATTTCGATAAAAATAAATGTCCTATGATGTCACCCATATATATTCTGCAGGGTCTGATAATCACAGACAATTCCATTTTCTAAATACCCAGTCTAACTGCTGCAGGTTCACCACAATCAGGTCTTATACTATAGTTATACGTTGAAGATAAGTTGCAGAATTTAGACAAATCTGTGTTTTGAGGTATTCTACTCTATCACCCTAGCTATGCGGGCTACGAAATATTTAACAGATTCATCAAGTCTCTTGAACCATTGAGAAAAAATAAACATGGATGTGAGTGTTCCATGTACAGATATGTAGTGTAAAAGTAATTAAAAGAATTTTTGTAAATAAATTACCATGATAAAATCTGTATCTACAGATGTTTGCTACAGATGTTTCTATTTGTGTAATTGCATTGTTGCACCCAGTATCCTTGGCACTTGACCAGAGAGTAATATACAAAGGCATAACTTGACCTCAATATCTGACATACAATGTGAACATCAGCTCTGTCCTTCATAGGCACCTCATCTAACCATAGCAACACAGAATGTACATAACACATGCCGAGTCCATCTAGCAGCAGTAGTCAAACTAAATATAGCCAGATTTACATCATAAAGAGGGAAGTCTAGCTTCTGGTAAAGCTCAGTGTGTATGTATAGGAAGAGTCAGTTGTCAGGATGCGATTTTGAAAACATTAACATTGAACAGCTACTGCATGTTATAAAAGTAAAACAATCAACGGTGACAAATAAAAGATTTACTGCCAAAAAGATAATCAATGTCAAAATTAATCATTGCAGAATCCACATGTCCTACTCTCCAGCTAGCCTGTGTCACGCCTTGTTCTTACCCAAATACTCCTATTCAAAACATCACCCTAGAGCAGATGAGCAAGTCTAGTCAGATGGTAAAGAATTTCAGCGGCTCCTTTCATATAAATAGAATACCAATCAATATAATTTATATTTAAACTATATTTACTTTCACCCTCTGAGACAATGGATAGTCTACTCTCCAGCTTTTGTAGGTTTATGTCTATCAAACATGATTGACATATGTTTACTTTATCAATATTGTGAATAAACAACTGGTAATACGATGCCCCGACCTTTACAACATGGAAATTAACACAAATTAAGCCAACATGAATTTAATTTAAATGTTCATTAATAAGTGATCATGGAGACGATCAAGTATAGAAATGATAGTTTCATTATCATGCTCTTAAGTGAATACAGCTATCTGATCTCAAATGCCATGGATACCAATATTTCCATGGATACTGTTGGCAGAGAGAGAGAGTACCTAGGCTACAGGAGGCTACCGGAGGCTGCATGAGGTAAGTAGAGGTTTAGGTAGCAGCAATGGGAGGAAGCCAGGATCTTCTAGCACAGCTGGCTACATGGTAACCTCCAAAGCAGTCAAGGACAAGCAGTACAAGGGGTACCGTTTGACTCAGAACTTACACTATTAGCACTGGACTACACAACGCTGACTGCAGCAAAGCAATTTAGTATAATCTGTACAGCTGTATTTCAATTATTTGTTAAAAAGAT
This sequence comes from Lepetodrilus schrolli, assembly GCA_032361225.1. Classification (NCBI taxonomy): domain Eukaryota; kingdom Metazoa; phylum Mollusca; class Gastropoda; order Lepetellida; family Lepetodrilidae; genus Lepetodrilus; species Lepetodrilus schrolli. The sequence continues at coordinate 36,827 of JAUTBT010015760.1, forward strand.
ATACCCGTGGTGTTTCATAATATATTTCTAAGACACCATGTTTATTACCTTAAGAATGACAATTTTTTTTCTAGAAACGGAATTTTATGTTATCTATAGAATTAACATTTCTATTAAATAGCTTCTATAAACCGATAAATACTTTATGCTATAGTAATTGGATATACCAATTACCATACATAGTTACTGGCAATAATATTGCATGATATTATGATAAAAGCATATCAATAGTATACTACTATTCCAACAATAGCTAGGATCAGTACAAGCCAAGGGATACAAAGTGTATGCTTAATTGAATCTACATAAAAAGTTATCCTAATGCTAGCAATTGGCAAGAGCATACGAGATAGTGGAATTTGCAAATTGTTTATCATGTATAAATGGATGACTTTAATCATCTTAGAAAATCATAACGGTTGATAATACTAGAAGTAAAAATGTTACAATAATCAAACAATTCACAAGAATACAAACATAAAACACAAGTTTAATCCATCCCCTGCTGGAGGTAAGCTATGGTGCTGGATACAAGTTGACATTGTGAATAAAATGGTTAAAGTGGACAAACTGTCTGCCAAAACTAATCTGAATGATAATGAAAACTTTAGGACTTCAATATGTGCATTGTTTGCCAATTCTACGATCTCGGCTATGATTAATTGTCACCTTAAATGTGCGTAATTCTATATTGACATACATATCTATTATTAGTGAAATTACTTTCCATGCACATACCAATCAACAACATTTATGGCAATATACAGTTAGCAGTACATTCCAGTTCAGTATGTAGAACAGTGATAACCATGTTTGCTTATCCTTCCAAACCACACCCTCTGTGACAGTACAGAGGCTTGTAAATCAACAACTGTTTCCCAACATAGACAGACAATAATTAGTTCTGGAGACATTATGGAGACCTAGTTCTTCTCTCTTTATGACTACATGATAAGTTTGACTAAAAAACCTATGTCATGTTTAGTAGAAAAGTGCTAGGAAATACATGTACTTCACAATTGATTATTTTAGTATCTATAGCACAGCTAGATATAGAACCATTCATATATGAAAAGACATGTTAATAATACATAGTTTAATTTTGGACTAACTACTGTACTGTGATGGATGACATGAGCTGTAGCTAAATCCTGAGACCATTGATTAGGTTCCAGTCATTGACCTGTGTACAGAACTATGAATAGAACACATACGAGAAATCCTAGCGAAGGACAAATTATACCCCTTTTTCTGATCTTAACATTGTTGTTTTTGTGGTGTATCATTTCTACCAGGCCCAGGGTAATGTGAATGCTTGATGAATGATAAAAATATCAACACGACACATCAGCACGTGATCAATATCAACATCAACACATGATCAATATAGACAATCAGTCTATCCTGGGGGGAAAAAAGTCAGATCTGCCAAAAATGTTTACTTGTCCAGACGATCAAATCAGAAGTCAATCACAAATGCAAGTATGAAAGAAAGTCTGAATGTAAGTCTGACTAGTGACAATGCTGAGGGAAGCACGAAGAAGACTGTATTTGTATTGTATGTCCATTAGTGAACAATAGTAAAAGTAACCTGCAGTAGGCAATTAAAACTACTGCTACGACCTGTCCAGGGGTCACGTCTCCACCGGGACATCCTCTACAAGACAACAGCCGCGTTGAGCTTCAAGGACTCAAATTCTTAACAAGAGCAATTCATCAGTGATTAAACACATGTACTACCAATTGTTTTAGTTTCACATGAAAATATCTAGTTGCCTGCAAAATATATCTAGAAAGAATGTTCTCCATATATTTATACCTTAAATTAAATCAGTTTGATGACAACTGTCATGATACAATAGATCTCTTAAAAACATGATACAATAGATCTCTTAAAAACAAAGCTGCAACTCGAAAGAATAATAACTGGTCAGAATAGGTCAACCTGACTGTAGCTGCATATCTTATTGCAAATATTTTTTTCGGTAATTAATCATTTCGTTCAATATGCTTTTTATGGGTGTAAAATAACCCATAAAATATCAACTTATGCTGGCAGATCTGTTGGCAGATCCAAGGTAATTACCACATTATATATTTTTTTTCCCCATGCCAGAGACGAAAATGATGTCGTAACCTATAAAATACCATGTCAGCTGTGCCAGAATCAATATTTCTTATTGATCTGCAATAGTTCACCAATAGTTGCTCAACTTCGCGGCAAGAATTTGCACCAACACTAAACAACAATTGGTTGGTTGATTTGGGCTTTAAAGTCACTTTAAGTCACTCACATCATGGTTTACATGCATATGTACTGCTTGTACTAGTCTGGGTTTCCACCAGTTTTTATAGTGCTCGCTCACTTGGAGGTATATCATGCCACAGATAGAACATGAATACCCCACTCAGTACACCGATTCCGAGCCGACCAGTCCTTGCTTTACACCTTAATTCTGAGCGCCAAGCAGGGGAACAACAATTACCATCTTTAATGTCTTTTGGGATGACGCGACAGGGGATCGAACCTGTGACCTTCCGCACTCTGGGCCGACACTCTACCCATTACACCATGGAGCCAGCTCTCACTCAACAAAGAAATTGACGATATCCTAGATAATTATTGTTAGGAAATTAATAAGTTGATAACAGAAGAATTATGTGAACAGTGTTAAATACCAGTTCACCCATCACGATCACTATACATCACCAGTGAATGTAGTCGAAATACCATTTCATAAATTTGTCCATAGAACGAAGAATTCTATTCTACTAAGACACATATCTGTGTGTTTCTCTGTGGTGCTGTATCAGTATATGTACAATCTGGATGGACTCAGCTGCTAACTGGCATATGGTGGAAGAGATCAAACAGCACCTGCCACCATGCACGACCTCCGTACCTGCCACCTTGCACTATCTGCCAGTGCCACGATGCACTATCTGGCATTCACCACCATGTACAGCAGTGTGGGAAACTAACCTGCTACACCTATCTGCCAGAGTAATTATTCAAATAACACGATCAAGAAAAATACCTCTAACTTGAAACTTCCTATGAGTCTTTAGATAAAGAATAGTTATATATGCTTTGGGATAGCCTTTAGGATACATTGTGCAAGATCAGGATTGAAAAAATATATATAAAATACACATGTAACATAGTTTGAACTGGCTCAGGAGATATCCCATAGGCTACTTGCTTGTGCTGGACCCCAAGTCTACAGGATGGAACCAAGTCTACAGGATGGACCCAAGTCGATAGGATACCTAGTGATAGACATATGGCTTGGAACAACTTCAATGAGTCTAGGATACTGAATAGTACTAAAGGATATTTGAGATGTAGCGAGATAAAGCATTTCCACACTTTAACATACAATGTGTACAACATCATTCATACATGGGATAATTGACTGCATATTCATGCTTGGCCAACTTTCACCCATTTACAAAATACTAAACTGAAAATAGCACAAGATTAATGAATGCGCTGCCAACACAAGAAAGAAATAACCAATACTCATAATCAATTAGTTATCAGAAAATAATGATTCTAATAAAACCTCTCTTCTGTAGTTTTAATACACTGGAAGATAGACAAGTGTTTCTGATTAGTCTAACAGAATGATGCCAGAACATCAATGTGCTGACGTTTTCTTCAAGGTAGTCAAGTCGCTCAAGTTGTAGGTGGGAGTAAAAGAAATAGTTGGGATAGTACTAAGATATGCTACCATGTAACCATGGCAACACACAATTGCCAGATAGCAACAGGCAACAACCCAGAGTCAGTTTGGTGGCAATGAACATTCTGACAAAACTGCTACCAATGCTTCATCATGTTCACGAGGCCATCATAAATGTATATGTCTGTTAAGACAGGGATATCAATGTGGAACATAGCAACATAATCTAGTAGATTCATGCTTAGATCTGGTAAAAATGTTATCCATATTATCACAGCTGACTTCAATTTAATGTTTAACCAGAACGAGTGTGTTTGGATTCATTGCGAGCCCACACTATTCTATCCACTTCTCATTGGCTGTCTGACTTATAGGTATACCTGGTTTCCACACCTGGACGGTGGCTTCACCTGTTGTCCATTTACCTGTGTGTGCCTGCTAGTGTGTGTGGGTGTGTGTGCGCACGCACTACGATATACATGTGTGTACACACAGGCCCCAGTGTGAAGAGTACCACTATCTCAGTATCTGCAGATCAGAGCTAGCCCACCCTCTGTCTGTACGGCTGGTACCAAATTAGGCAGATAGGGGATATACCTATAGACAGAGATCAAGTTCTTCACTGCCAGGAATAACTAAAATAATGTCATTATATAACCATCTCTGACACACCAGCATGCCTTATTACATAAAGAAATCTATGAAAGATTATTTGTATATGTGCAGACAGCCGAGGTAAAAATAGACATATTTTCTGTGAAGGATGACGCACAGATATCCCTCCTACTGCAGCTGAAGTTGAGTTGTGTAACCAAAACCTCTGGCCACGAGCCAGGAATCACAGAATTTCAAAGAAATAACATTGAAGGTACTTGAAGAAACGAGACCTCCTAAAGAGATTTGTGTAAATTTTGTCTAAGTCAAGACCCAGTCAATTAATAAAAAATAAAATAAAAATATTGTAGATTGTAAAAACATCACACTAAATATCAAACCAAAGCTCATTCATAATATCCTTGAAAGTACATATTTCTTTTTAAAAGTCTAAAGAGGTAAAATACTATTTTCAGCATGAAGTAAAGATGTGGTAATTCATTTTACATTTTACTAGAGTTAGGAATAGAGTTGAGTTAATAACAAAAATTCATTCCCCCAGTATTTCAGTAATGTAGGACCCATCTGTTGTCAAAATGGCATGTAGTGTTAGGCTAAAGTTATTACAATCACAGGCATCAATTTTTAGAGAGTTTTTAAAAAATAGTATAAATGCATTTCGTTCTTTCAATTTGTCCATCCCAAAATCTGTTCACTTCTGTGGTATGGGGAATTCTATTCTCAGCTGTAATCATGGTAATAAAGCTACTCATCTGGCTACACCTGGATGGCAACTACTGATCAGGTTAATGTTGGGTAATAGGCTATATTGATCAGTTGATAAGATTTAGATAAGTGCTAAGTAACCATGTAAAAATACAATTAATTATGAGTAACAAGGAAGGAAACTTATCTAAAGTTAAGATCTGCTAGTCTGAATAACAATTCATATAACTACTGTAAATCAGGAAATTAATGCGTCCCTAATTTAATGCGACCTCAAGAATTTAGACATAAATGCGACAAGAATTAAATGCGATCGACCAGGCCTCTATT
>JAUTBT010015761.1:0-22479 GCA_032361225.1 Lepetodrilus schrolli
AAACCCAAACACACGTGTGCTATTCAAGTTACGAGCCAACTAAAAAATCGAGGGCTCGAGATATCTGGTGTCAATCAATAGGATGCTATAGAAATGAAGACATTCCGGAACCTTCAGACTAGATGCCTGCATGTACAGGTATAGGGGGCATGGGGAACATATGGAGGATCATGTTATTGTCAACTATCAAGGTAAAAACATGCCATTTGATACTCCCACAGAAGGTGCATCTCGTACACTCCGTGCAGGAATTCATGTCACGTCGTACACACATTCCAAATATGACCCTCTGACGCTCAGCACATGCAATTGTATATGCGAGGGAGTGTCTTAATTAGATCCATGGGTTACAGAGTATGTACTGGACATTGGACAATGTCCAGTATGGAATTGCCGGACAATGTCGGGCGTAAATTAAACTACGTCCGTGATCTAGACGTGGGCAGTGCTTTCGACACAGCAGCTGGGAGCCCACCTATCGTGTGGGCATACCGATATTTAGTACGTACACATCCATACATCTATCTAGCTCATTGCAGTAACGAAGGAACAGTATGGTAACGAGCATACATATCTGCAGACTAGCCCACAACGAGGAATACACCTTGTAAACTAATTAATAACGACCCCTAATTACATACTAGGATGTTTTTTTTAACACAAGTATACGTTTCAGGATTAATAAATATATGAGTTAATTTGACATTAATATAATTATACATTCTCAATATATTTGCTTTCAAATCGGGCCTTAAAACCTATATATTAACAACGTGATATCAATAGCATTGTAACTGAGTGAATGGAATTTGGCGCACTATGGAATAATAATAATAATAATAATAATAATAATAATTATTATTATTATTATTATTATTATTAAAGTAAATTTGTATATATCTTTCATGCAATATTGTCCTTGCTATCGTAACTACCCGTGAAAATTGCCGTCCTGAACTAACACATTAAAAAAACTATATTTTTTTATGAAGGATTAACACATGCTAGATCAGAATCTAGCATAGCATATGCCAACGCCATAATATTTCGATAAAACATTACTTGTAGAACATGAAGTGTAAAATATGTTGTCACATGCACATATAAGGACAACGACCATACACGTGGACAATACACTGTACTTTAGAATACTATGAATTCAACATTTTCGTACCATGAATTATAGCTCATAGAATACAAACATATGTAACAGTCATTTTACGGGGGGCGGGTGGTAGCACAGTGGTAGGACAGTTGGACTTCGGAGCCAAGGTTCCTGGTTCAAATCCCGCCCCGGGGGCCCGGCATCAATGTTCGTGATAGTTACCATTCTGACGCGATATTGATAGGATGCGATGTCTGTAGAGTGGCAATGCAGTTATCATCCTTGGTCTTATCAGTTGCAGTCGATGCTCGCAGGTTTACTGCAACATTCAGGCCTCCTGCCCTAAACTGACAAGTCGTGATATAAGTGAAAGAATCTTGAAAGCGACTTAAAACCCCAATTTAAAAAAAACTTCATGGAATACAAACATATTTAACAGTCATTTTACGATCCAAACACGCAGAGAAATCTTGTTTTCTTCGTATTGCTTTACGAATCATTAATTTTGCAAAAATCTACCTACTATCAACTAATCCACTTATTCTTATGTACTTACTCAGTGCCATGCTCTGGCTGTACTCGTCACCTGTATTATGCACTTGCTGTTTATGCACTGCATCCGAAACACAAACTATAGCTATGAGAACAGCATTAAGCATAGCAAAAAAAGGCAGCCTATAATTAAAAATTGCATGATTACATAGTTAGTTCCTGCCACGTTGGCTTGACTTAAAATGCAAATCAGAATACGAGATGTTAACCATAGTTCAAGCGTAAGCAAACGTCTTACATATCCAGTGAGTATAGGCTCCAATAATTAGGTGAATGTATAAATCACTTGTTTTTACTTTAAAAGATGTGAACTATGTAGTTAAAAGAAGAAGTCGGGATTACATCGAAATCCCGCAATTCTCAAATACTAGGTCGGGTTTATTTTTCAAGTATATTTTAAATGTAATAATCATAGCAACAGTAATTGTACAGTTTTAAAGTGCATCAATAAAAATAACATTGCTCGTAGTGCATCCAACATTAACGCAAAACAAGAATTGACTAGGGGTAAACGTAAGAGGCCCATTTCTGTGTTTGACCTTCATATATACAAGCGATACAGGGCTAGTTAGTCTTGGTGATGTATTAACCCACACGATTAGCACTAATAGAGGTATCTGGTAATGTGCAAGCTCATGTCTCAAGTATCGTGCAGTCGTATTGTCAACAGGGATGTCCGTCTCCATACGACTACTACAGTGATCATCAAATGAATGGCTCTGTTTGAAGGAGGTCTGTTATCCAAAAGGATTACGCCAACAGTATCTGCCTTATACGATAATGAGCAAGCTCGCACACATAAACACACAAAGACACACATACACACATACATACACAAACACACAGACAGACAGATAAATAATTATTATTATGTTGATTATTGTTGCACAGGGGAATACATAAACACACCCAAACCCACACATGCATAGATACATGCACGCATATATACCCGCATACGTGCACATACATGCACGCACAAGCGCACACAACCTCTACCGTCATTAGTATTGCCAGTTCAACATACCTAATACGTTTATCATAAAGATAATGATTCTAGAACATATAGTTAATCACGCACATACTGAAGTCACACTTCTAGAAGTCAATCTCATGATGCCTCCACCACATCACCGTGTTCTAGCTCCGAGCAAGACGTCACCTCAATAGCAATGGACGGCAGTGCCATGATCAGTAACCAACTCAGTTTGAGCAAAGTCACCCAGTTGCAAATTTAATTCCACAGTGAAATCTAACACTGAGATTGTATGAACATTGGGTGTGTACTGAAGGGTTGATTTACTTGACAGAAGGTCGAAATGGGGGTGCATGTATATAACATATAACAGCCATTGTATAGTTAGCCCAAAACACCCAATCCGTTTGACAAATACATACGACAAAGATATACAGTTAAATGGCAGTGTGGTCTCCAGTGTGGGAATATTCATGAGAGAACATTCTTGGTAAAGTTGAACAAGAGACGGGAGAGTATCTTCGGAATGCCGGTAAAGAAACACAACTGATGTGTCTCACGTGATTAATTCCTTCGTGGAAAAAAATTAATTGTTATTGCTTATCTATAGACCTATTCTCGTAGCCTTCAATTAGACCTTAGATTTTTTTTGGTCAACAACATTATTTCAAACATGATAGTTAGTTTATCAATGGACGCAAATAGTGATATATCAACTGAGTGAGGATAACCTGTACGTTCATGCGATAGAGTGGCGTAAATAAATTGCAGAACGATATTCATACAACAAAAAGTATTTTAGAGGGCCTTTTCAATGGTTTAGAATACAATTTGGAAACTCTACACTCCACTGTTTTTGACTGACGTGTTGGTGATTGTTTTTCTATCACACCTACGGATGGCAGTACAAAACAGACGGAGGAAGTACAGATACTGTACTGCTTCCTTTCTGACGCGATATTGATAGGATGCGATATCTGTAGAGTGGCAATGCGGTTATCATCCTTGGTCTTGTCAGTACCAGCCGGTGCTCACAGGTTTACTGCAACATTCAGCCTACGGATGTTGCGGGTTTCCTCCTGCCCGAAACTGGCAAGTCGTGATATAAGTGAAATAATCTTGAAAGCGGCTCTAAACCCCAATACAACAAAAATAATATACAACAAAATCATGTTTTAAAATACAATTTGGAAACTCTACACTCCACTGGTTTTGACTGACGTGTTGGTGATTATTTTTCTATCACACCTACGGATGGCAGTACAAAACAGACGGAGGAAGTACAAATACTTTATTGCTTAAGATGAGCCTTATCCGATCTTTATCAGAAATAACTATACATTCCTTTGATGATCAAGCCTTGACCGTACCATTATATTGACTTCAGGTTATGTTCGAAGCGACTTCAATTTCTTGGCAATGATAAATGACTAAGTACAGCATTTGATTTCTAGATAATATACATACTAGTATATAGAAAGTATAGACAACCACCTGACGATAAACGCAGTTGACAATTCCATCACACTAAGTACTCAGATTAAACTATATATGCCGTGGTGATATCAATACGCGAACCACTTACTTTCCGAAACGCACCGAATACAAGTACATTGTCTCAAATAACTCTAGTTTCAGCTTAAATATTACATAACTATTCAAATCCAGATTTCATGTGTACATATTAAATCTAGGTCAAGGAATCGCGATAGTTCTTGCAGGGATCCACCCCACTGACGAAGGCTCTAACAGGGTTACTCTAACGGCAAATTATTGCGAGGTTATCGTAATCTATGTACGGTAATCGTACTGCCTCGGACACCCCTGTCTGGCAAGCCGGACCTCTGGCTTAATGGAAGTTTAATGGAGTTCTTAGTGTCTTTATCTGATGCATCGACCTGGTATTTTCCAAGAGATGATATAGATCGTCTGGTTCTGAGGACGACAGATCAATATCATCTTGCTAGATGATGGCGGTTAGCTGGGATTCTGGGTCATAATTGAAATAATATCATCATTAACTCTATTGGAGTATCAAAGTGTTAGATTAACCCATAAGCGACAATCACAACAGACGACGCTGTGCAGTAAATGAAATAATTGGTAGCCTTAATACGTGCAATTTGAGCCTCCTAGAATTAAAACACATTTGAATAATGTGATTAATCGCACTGGTCGGCCGTTGGGCTATAATGTATAAATGTGTGGCGATATCTTGATAGTACAGGTCTACAGTAGCGGAAATAATAATTAAAAAATATAATAATAATAATAATATTAATAATAATACCAATGTGCACATTTATATTGAGCAAAGACATATTTTCAACATTGTCCTCTTGATCATAGAGCTACAGTTATCGTCTATTGAATCATTTGGTTGATTTGGGGTTTAAAGCCACTTTCAAGAGTTTTTCACTTTCAAGATTTAATCACTCACATCATGGCTTGCATGCATATGTACTGCTTGTACTAGTCTGGATTTCCACTAAAATTGTTTTATAGTGGTAGCTCACTTGGAGGTATATCATGCCGCAGATAGAACATGAATACCCCACTCGGACACAGTATACTGACTCCGAGCCGACCAGTCCTTGCTTTACCTCTTTTAATTCTGAGCACCAAGCAGGGGAACAACAAGTACTATCTTTTAACGTCTACCTGATGGATTGTTCATAAACATTAAGGGTGGCTGCAGCTCAAAAAAGGTTAACGCATAATCCTGATTGTAATGCAACTCGGACAGCTATGGACATGATCGGCAAGATTGTGATCCTGTAGTACAATATAGTTTATACACTGCCATCACTGAAGTTTGACCCCTCCCGATGTTTGTTCGCCATGATCAATAAAATTGGCATCCAGATCAATGAACCCTTCGACCGAGATCCAGGTAGATCAGCAGGAAACGTTGTTTTGCAATATGGCCGTTCTTGGACTGTCATTGCTTAAGATTTCAAATATTAATATTGTCATTGCAGGATTAATTGTAAAAATGGACATGTATAAATAATAGGGCAAGTGTTGTTGTCTAATGCAGTAAGAATGTTAAAAGTGTTACCAATAATTCTAACCTTTAGCACAATTTATTTCTATTTGGTTGTTTACGGTAAATATGGTAAATATGGTAAATACGGTAAATTGAGTAAAAGCATTATGACATGGAGATTGAAATATTTGCAAATTATAATAGAAAATTTAAACGATATAATTAATAAAAAATTCTACTTAAGCTGTAGTTATTTAATACCCTGGCTTACTGATTTTTCTGTGATAATTTTGGCTCGTGAAGTCAAAAATATAAAGAAATTTGATTTGATATTATGGCCAGTCAGTCGGTTCCAAGATAAAAACAATAATAATTGGAGATTATGAATGGTCAGTTGACATAAAATAAATATAATTTGTTATACACAAGTACACATAAATTGTTCAGATTTGAATGCATAATTATTTTCAAAGTACTGCTTGTCAATAGCAGGAAATGATATAAATTAGACTTGTGCTTGTAAGCTCCTGGGACGGGATTTGAACCCGGGGCCTTTGACACTAAAGTCCAAACATTCTACCATTGTGCTATCACCCGCCTCTTTTGCCTAAAACTACATCCAGACTATCACCGACTACGTGGTGGCAAACTGCACAGAGACCGCTCAGGTTGAAGTGAAGCATGATCGAGCTCGGCCAGTGTGTAGATGGGTGACCGAGAACCTGAGAGTATCTAGCATTCGTTCGTGTCCCACACTGAGACACAGGCTGAAAAGCTCATGGTGTCACTTTAGGCCAGTGGCTTAGTTCGAAATTGCCTCTGTTCATCTAGCAGAGAATGGGTACCCAGTAGGATGACATGGTCATGTGAATCGTAGCGCTGGAAATGGCAGCTTGTGTTTTATGCTTGGGTTTTATACTCCCCAGGGAGTTGAGAAGGAACACTGAGTATACACTGATGCATTGACCGGGGATACTAATGTGGTGCTTTGAGCATGCCGTAGGGGGTGGATTTGGCGTATTATAAGTAGCTATTATTATTATTACTATTATTATTATTATATTATCATTATTATCTACTACTGAGCATGTTGAGATAAATAACTGTAGTATATAACATAAATAGTTATTATCAGACTGTAGAGCGATCTGTAAATTCATACACAGATCTATGCCCGCCAAATTACCAGGGCTTGTTTTGTATCTACTTAGTACATGCTAAATGAGATGTTTTCTTGTTTTCTTGACAAATACAGTAAGCATGGGGAGGATATCAACATATGATATGCGTTTCGAAATTAGATTTGATACACAGGTTGGTGTATCGTGTATCACATATACAGTTGTGGATGACTGATCACAATAGACCAGAAAATGATGACACAGATAGTCTGTGTGTATACTAGTCTATACATGTATACGTTACACCACAGACTTGGGTCATGTTCCATAGCACTGCAAGAGTCATTACTTCATGATATGTACGCATACTATAGCACTGCAAGAGTCATAACTTCATGATATGTACGCATACTAAGAGAACGTTTTTTTGTACTATTATCTAGTACACCAGTACATGTTACAGTGTTGTTTACGGAAACTATCAAGTAACAAATGTGTACTGCAATACACCTACAGGCATGGTGACAGACAATTGTGATTTAAGTAGAAAATACGCCCGGGGTTTGGGGACTGCTGGCCTCAAACCACAACCACGGCAAATAAATCAACTCCTGGACAAAATAATCAGTGGATTTACACGGATCTGCAGAAAATTGCCATGCCTAAATACATTGGCAAAGTTGGACCATTTACTAGTAAACTAGTAATATTGCATACATACATATTTGCAGACTTATTAATCAAAGTTTCCCCAATGATCAAAACAACATGAAATTTCAACAAAGTAATATTTAGTATATATATTTTATTTAGACAACATTTACAGATGGCAGAATTTGCATAAGAGAGTTGCTTTAAATTAACTAAATTTTCCCCAATGGTCAGAACAATAACCAACAACATTGCTAATAATCCAGATGGCGACCAACAACATAGAATACGATTCATTGCAGCCTTGGAAATGTTTGAGCAATTAATAGTGATTAACTTGTCAGTAGCTGAGCCTGCCCCACGTTGACATATTAAGTGTCATAATTATGCCCCAGGCCACCTACCAATATACTATTAACTGTGTGTATTCAACGAGGGGTAGATCATTTTGTACTAATAATTGATATATAATTTTAACTGAAGCATGGTTAGGGCTCGACAGTAAGGATTGTCCGCCTGCCCGGGACAGGTATTATCCACCGGCGGACAAGTAAAATATCCCAGATTAACAACCTCTTTACCTACAGGGCAAGTAGTTTCATGTTTGACATGACACAGGGACAGGTGCTTCAACAAGTTAATGTAGAATCCTACATGGAGGCAGCCCCAGTTCAATAAACCTGTAACTAGTGTCTACAAACAGATTGTTTTTTGTTTTTGTTGATTCTTTCACTTGTATCATGGCTTCAGTTTAGGGCAGTAGGAAACCTGCAACATCAGTAGTGCTGAATGATACAGTAAACCTGCCAGCACCTGCTGGTACTGACGGGCCAAGGATAAATTCTGCATTGCCACTCTACAGACAGCTCATTATATCTAGTAATCATGATCACGTCGGTAAGGCATCTTTCATGAACATTGATACCAGGCCCCCAAACATATTGTGGTTGACCAGCAAGCATATGTCACGATTATTAACATTTTCAATGCTGGAGGCAAGAGCATAGACCAGTGATTTTTCACTAATTCAGGAGCGAGAAAATTAAAAAATAATGAAAAGAAATATCTCCTAGCATGTTGATTCTGTCATGTCATAATTAACACCGATATTAAAGTGCACTGGTTTCTGGATTGGACTGGTTATTAATGATACTGACAACAATATTTCTGATTCAGCTAAAATCTTTCATGTTATTTATCCTCTATTCACAGTAAATATTGATTTACTAGACACTAGGATTGATAAATTTGCTGAAGAATTGTGTCAAGATGGGTTTTTTACACAGGACAAAAAGTTAACATAAATAGAACAGTGTTTGATACGGTAATTCAATAAATATGGTTTCTTCAACACACACTGGTTATTTGGGTTCGCATTTTCCAACACATTACGAATGTCCACACATGGAAATATCAACAATAAACCTTTAATGAATGAAGAAAAGATTAATTAATGAATTCATGAATGAGCATTGAAATAATGTTTTATTGAATGAATGAATAAACTGATGGATGGAGAAAAATGAGAGAATTATCATAGACATTTGCAACAAATCAGGCCCCAAGATTACGAAACTTTTTGAGTATGATTTCATGCTCAAGCTCAAATTTTATGTGGGGATTTGTGAACAAAACTTAGAGTTGAGCATGAAATCATACTCAAAGTTTTGTAATCTTGGGACCAGAAATATCCCTCAAACGAAAAAATAAATTAAACTATCACATTTAATATATGAGCAATCAAGTGTCCAGTTAATACATGAGCAACCAAGTTTCCAGTTAATATATGAGCAACCAAGTGTCCAGTTAATATATGAGCAACCAAGTGTCCAGTTAATATATAAGCAACCAAGTTTCCAGTTAATATATGAGCAACCAAATGTCCAGTTCAATGACCATGGTAAAACTTGAACAGACTAATTTATACTAATAGCACAGTAAACAGTATGGGTGTAACGATAGGTCGAACTATCCATAGATCACGATTGTGAGTGGTCTGATAGCAATACATCAACTATCAATTATTTCTATCAATAGTACCCTAAACTATCGATAGTTATGATAGTGTACTATTTTTAAACACTAAGAGTAAGACCAAAATAGTTGAAAATCCTTTCGCATTTCAACACTACAAAAATGCCAGTAATATGTACATTACCCACTGATTACAAATGTGTAATAATGATCTATAACAGGTAAAATATCTGTCTTTAAAAGATTTATATTTTTTTTATACATAGTATTGCAATAGTAGAATTGGCCTCAAGTCCTGAACAGATATTGAACAGATTAGATGACTTGAAACTTGTAAAAATCCATAACATTGGCATTAACTCTCTCCTTGCTGGATTAGACACATCTCTGGTTGCCTTCAGCATGGAGAGAGTTAATCTGTTGATACCAACAATGTGGTTCACACAAATACTGTGACTGGGTTGATGCTCTGTGTTTATGTTAGATGGTCCTGATTTCTATCATGTTTAGCTCCAATTGTTTGGGTTAATATGGGTTATACATGCCAATGTAATCAAATCATGAATAAAACATGAGAAGTAATTGATAGTCACTGTGCAGATGCGTACCAACATAGCATTAATTACTAGTACTATACTAAATTGAAAAGTGTATGAAAATAATACACTTTATACATGCTGGTTAAACCTTGTACAATTTAGGAAATATTTGTATTTTTATATTTTATATATAAATTAATTTAATTGAAGAAAATATCTTCTTGTTAGCATTGTTAAGAATATATCAATAAATAATTAATAAATACAATATTAGCCATTAACGTCGTAATCCTAAGCGAATATTTTATCTTGAATTTTATTTTTAGAATTTACTTTTAGTATTCATTTCATATAGTATACGCTTCAACAGAAATGTTAATGATATCACTATAAATAGTAAAAGATATTTATAAAGCTAAAACTAAAACATAAACTGTCAAAAAAGCAATATCCTTGTACTATAAAAGTTAATATTCCTACAGGCTCTTGATTGAATTTAATCTTCACTACATTCCAAATCAATAATTGTTTATAAATAAATTCCTATTAGAAATATATCTCCATTCTGAAGTTCAACAAGAGGTCATGATAATTAGTGCACTCTAAAATATCAGTAATAAAATATGACACTATATGCACAACTCTGAGCTCAAATTCCCAATGAAAGGGGAAACACCTAAATTTGCCTTGTTTCGTTTTCATTTAGTGACTCGATTGAAATGTTTGTATTTATTGTCACGAGACAAAAAATATATAATTATGAAAATTTTAAAAACCAGTGAGACATGCAGAAAATGTAGCTTGTTGTCCAATAATACTTGTATACACAAATCAAATGTACATACTTTCAGGTAAAAATATGTTTAACAATGAACTATGTCAACAAACCGTGATTGTATGACTTTAATGTGTTCTTGAATTATTTGTTTAATAAACTCATCATGCTAACAGATCAACATATCCATCCATATAATCGGCTCTCGATTCGATTCATGTATTCTCATGCTACGACATAGTTTATAATACAAGTTGTTCATAAAAAATCTCTCTGTGAGAATGCATCTGATGATCCGTAAGTTTATTTCACCAGTATAAATACAGTTCAATGGCAGTACTGTACACATATTGTCTTTTGACAGACTGGCAATAGCCCTGGCCCATTCAATATAGGACACCGCCACCTTATATTGTAGTTTACCCTTTGATGTCAGTATGTGTTTACGTTTGATCAGCAATAATCAAGCTCGTCGTAAAATGACAAGATCAGTGCATCTTTGAATAATGAAAACAAAGTATCCACCAGCAGGTGCGCGTATGCGCGTTATTATAATTTAGCCTAACACAAGTCACAAGGGAAATTAGGTTACTTACCACCATTCCAATATAACAATATACTCCAACAGCGATGGCATTTGAATAAACGTAAGTAAATATAAGCTCAGTCTACCAACACCGACTGATATCAAAATATCGCGGGGAGCCTGCTCATGATAATGATAGATGTCAAAGTTCACGGTTCGCTTTAACTGGGTTCCCTATTATTGACGAATATTGCCGATAGAGGGCTGGTCTTTTATCAATCCTGGGCCTAGCTAGTGTATATTCTTGTCTGGCGGTAAACCGTAAAGGGCTGACATTGGAAATCATAATTTTAATACGAAACGACGTAGAATTGTATTACTTTGAATATTAGTTACTCAAAATCCCTTGATACTACTTTTCTGAATATTCTAGCTATTAGATCTACCGTTTAATGGAGGTATATTTCTAATAGGAATTTATTTATGAACAATTATTGATTTGGAACGTAGTGAAGATTAGATTAAATTCAATTAATGAATGTTAACTTTTATAGTACAATCAAGAGTTTGTTTACATATGTCATGGTCAAACGTATTTCTACATGAAATGATGTACATTTGATGTGTCTACACAGGTATATTGGGTAATGAGCTACATTTTCCGCATATCCTATTGGCTTTCAATATGTTCATATTTTATTATTTTTTAATATGTATAATTAAGTTATGTAACTGTATTGGTACCAGTGGTCGTGAAAAGTTATTTGACTATGTTCAATTATTATTATAGTTATCTCCCTTAGTCTATTAAACTATAGAAATTTGAGCTATTACAGGACAGTCCCAACTGATAAATCGGATATTACCGGAAATGTAAACTGCAATGGAATTTTACCTTTCCTACAGCAGTGAAAATATATTTGGAGGTACAAAAGCGATTACAATATGTATGCAAAGTGCATGTACGTTGCAATTTTACTCCAATTTGTTCGCAACGCTAAAAGTATATGTTTTAATTACGTCACTTTCCTAGAAGGTGTTCACCATGTTTTCCAGCCTGTTAAGTTATTCAGGAAAGAAGACAAAAGATTGTCGCCTCCCATACTAGTGTATACATTTACACATATACTAGTAAACATCTTAATTACTCCTAGTGTACATGTAAACTGCTGCCACCAGCTGCCACCAGCTGCGAGATAATATATATAATTGTCACATTTTTAAAAACATTGATCACTGGTTTTATATCCATTCCATAGGGATTCGGTGATAGAATTGTAAATATACATATATATATATATATATATATATATATATAGTTATAATAATAAAGTCATTTATTTATAATTAAAATAAAAAATAGATTTCTTTTTTAAATAATATAAAGAAGACATGCTGCAGAACAATATAATATCATAACTTTAACGTTATCATAATAAATATTAGATTGCTTGAGGTTGACCTAGACTCTTTATTATTAGATAGACACCCAAAACATTTTTTAAAATTTTAATATTCTATCACCGAACCCCTGTACTCCATTCATATATCAGCAACACCAGAACAACATGTATGATTGAATATTAATTTAGAGGAAATACTGTTTCTAATTTTCTTTTTTAATCAGTCTACTGGAAATTGAGCTATCGTTTCTCTTTCAAATTATCCAATGATAACATTTATTCAATTTAATTCCAACGAACCTCAGGGAGGTGGGAAAGTGTGCGTGTATGAATGTCTGTGTTTGTGTGTGTGTGTGTGTGTGTGTGTGTGTGTGTGTGTGAGAGAGAGAGAGAGAGAGAGAGAGATAGAGAGAGGAAGAGAGAGATAGTAGCTTATTTGTTGTTGTTCAGTGTTGTTGTTTATGTATTTCTATTTTTATAACCATGTCAACGATGTTTAATCATCATACGGGCACACTCTACTTCCAACTTTTACTCAAATCAAGTTGTTTTTCAATGCCCGTCAGTCACAGTAGGCTATTTTATGCAGCGCTACCTTTCAGTTAAATGCAGTGCCAAAAGAAATTGTATGAAGGTCTACGCTTGTCGAGCAAAATGATCTGCTTCCAAATATTTTCACTACCCGCTCTAGTCGACAGTACATATTGACCACTTCTCAGTACCAAGTCACGTCATCCAGCCTACCATCAAAAAATGTCAATAAGGACAGATAACCGCATTACCAGACACTAACCTACGGGACTGCTCATAGTCCTTTCGGCAATCTCACGGTCGCTGCCATATTAGTCACGTGATACCCTAAGCTCGAGTATTATCAATATTTCCAATAACTGGTTAGACTAGTGCATGTTTTGACTAGACAATAGTATATATTTCAGTAAACTATATATCTGCAGTTTTTCCAGTTGCCTAACAATCAGGAAGTAGGTAAAATATAATTAATATAAATTACACTATTTCCCGTAGTCGGTTGATAATATAATAAGACAATCACAATTACATTATGGTTTCTAATTACATATAATTATTTTGAAGTTAATTCCTAACTGTAATTTATCACTCTCATATCAGAGAATGTCATTGTTTACTAAAGGGTGTAAAATAGGCCCTCCGCACATTCTTCTGAGTGGTGAGGCTGACGACGACTAATCACCATTATCCAGGAATCCGGGCAAAATTACTGCTCCTGCGAGTACCGAGGGTATTACTGGAGCAAAGTGGAAGTAGTCCCGAGGTGATCCGATTGTACCAGACAGGGGCATTAAACATCGATTACTGTGATTGGTTATATTACATTGACCAATCACTGGCATCGATAGACTTGTGTCGTTTTTTGAATGGCTGATATTTTCTAGCGTCCTTCGCGATATCGAATATTAAATTAAAGGTATACAGTCATGCGCGTTTTTGTGTGTGTATTAGTACAGCGTGTATAAACGGAAATGAGTTACCGCTGTTGATAGAGCATGAGTGAAATAGGCCTACAAAGATGTATCAGAATATTAAAAAACCAATTTTTTCCCCAGTGAGCATTGTAACCTACAGGTGACAGACACCTGTAATTAGCCTGTGCGACTCATTTAAAGATTATCTTCTTAAAGAGGCAAGATCATACTTGCATTGGGAATAATGGTCACCATCGAGGTTATTGCATATTCTGAAAGACCAATCTTTCCCCGAGATGTGAGATTTTTCTCAGAGATTTTGTAGTCATCGAGAAATTTATATTTGTCCTATCCAAATATACTATAGTCTATTTAGAACAGAGTACTGTTGGGAAAGACCTCCTTTACATTGGCGATACAGTGTATTACAGTTTGGATATATATTTTTTTCATATTGTTTATTAACTATTAATATTAATAATATATACTATGAGTAATATGAATTTATGAATATATACTAGCGTCAAAAAGAAACTATACCAAAAATGTCAATGTCTACAGAATAAAAACTAAACCATGTAACAAGGTGAAATAAGCTATTATACAAATGTTATAGCAATTCTTTAAAGTAAAGAGCCCACGAGAGATGCGTTGTAATACACATGTATGTGGAGTCTCATTGCGTTTTCCACAGTTATTATATCAATTTAAATTGAAATGAACCAAGGTTAATTTATTAATAATTTTTAATTGCATATCATTAGTACAATAACAACAAACATGACTTGCCACATATATTAATTTTAATTTTAAATTTCAAATGTTGCTGTTAATACACAATTAGACATGTTACCGGCATTTTACAATTGAATTTCAGGTTTGATGGCGAATGGTGTCATCAACTTATCAATGTTATAAATGTATCCTCTCTGAGAGTGTCGAGGTTGCTTTCTTTAATAAATCTGGAAAACAAAGAAAACAATGTTTATTTTTAATCACAATTATTTAGTAGTATATGCCATATGCATTGACTCTCAACGTGACAACAGTAAAGAAATGTCAATGAAACAGCCACTAAAAACCCGGCCTAGAAGTAAGAGACACCGGGAAACTAAACATAGAAACGCTAATTAATAGCCAGTATATAGTGTAGTTTCTGAGATGCATTTGCTAGGGCTAATGAAACGTTAGACTTGAAACTTGAAACTTGACACTTTAATTACCCTCTATCGTGAGATACGACATAGGAGGACAAATAGAAAATCAACAAAATACATAATATCATAGACATGATGACGGGGTTGGGGCAACTTCGACACCCCGACCATTATGCCTACTTAGTAAACACATCGATGTTAAAGTGGACTTTCATTTATTTTTTACAAATATTTTTTTCTACCTTTCTTTTTCGTTCGAACGAATAAATTGTCGTTCGAAAGCATTATTTAAAATTATCTTAATTACTCACGTCCCTTTAAAAACCTCTGTACTGACTAGGGTAAACATTGAAAAATAAACCGACAAAGATTATTTGATATGACATGGTATCGCCAATGCAAAAATAACGTGCTTTCAAGACTATCCGAGCAACGCAGACGCACTGGGTCTAAAGACTGCGTGGTGATCGCCATGGTGTTGGTATGTATTAGAGAATAAACATATATCAAATTAGTGAAAAATCTGAAGAAGAAAAAATAATACTTGTCGGGGAAGGATAGTTGTATCAGATTATGCACTAACCTTATTTAGTGACATTTGAGTCTTTGACTTCTTGCAAATATGATCTTGTCACTTTAAGTAGGCATAATGGTCGATTTTGGGAGGATGGGGAAGGAAAGGGGGGGGGGTATACATAAGTTTTCACGAGGTGGTAGGAAGCCTACTATACGATATTAAATGTAAATAAAGGGAAGTAATAACATCAAAATACATGGACAATGCCATTTAGTATCTAATGAAACGCTTTACAACGCAGATCATAGAAAGACGTGCATTTGAATAATCCCCTTGGCGCACGTGTTATATAGGTATGCTATTCAACTGCATCACTCATTATCTTCAACCTTATAATTAGGCACACAGACATACGATACGATACGATAAACACGATTAATTAGGCTGAAGTTAAAGTTACTTAATTTTCTTCATACAGAGTATTATATTTCACTTTCCAACGTACTAACTACGCGAAATTACTATAGGGCGGAGGATAAGGCAATTTCAGCCTAAAGCCCAACGCACACGGCAAAGAAAATTGTTTAGCTAAACAAGAAACATGTTCCGTGTTTCGTGTTTCGATAAACGTAAAGAGCTGGTTCTAAACAGTCGACGCACACGGCAAATAAAAGCACCGAAAATACGTGTTTGTTTAGCTAAACACGTCTTTTCTTTGCCATGTGCGTTGGGCTTTATATGCATCCTCGAAAACACCTGGCCCTGTATTTCGAGGATGCCTCCTAGTGTGATCCACTTATATTATTCATTACAGTTTTAAAGGTAGCTCACTGAGATTCTACGAGCTGTTGGTAGAGGGTGGTGATAAGGTCGGGCAGTTATAATTCCGCCATTTATGTTGGTTGGTTGGATGGTAACTCTTGTCAAAGACAGTGGTGGAAGTTCATTCCATTTTTTTATTTTTTTATATACGTTTCACGTTTTTGGAATTGGTTACATATCTTCCATTGACTGGCAAAGACGTTGAGGTGTCTCTAATTTTTTTTTAATGTTTTCTATTTTTTTCGAAAAGAATATCCCACCAAAGTCTTTGACTTGATCCACAGGCGCTTGTCACAAATATTGGATTTCCGTAATAATAATTCTTTTATTACGGAAATCCAATATTTGTGACACGCGCCTGTGCTTGATCTATCTGAATTGATGGGGCCAAAATGAATTAAAATTAAATCAGAAACTTAATTATGCTTTTCACTTGATCGTCTCTAAATGATCGTCCAAATATCTGCAGGAGCGATATTTAACGAATATTATTGACATTGGATTGTAATTGAATGAGAGACAAAAAGTAAATTTATAGGTAAACTATATATATAAATTAATGAGAAACAAAAACTTTGACATTGGATAGGCTTTCTCCGACATTGGACAAACTGCTGGTGGTGCGATATCATATGTATTTATAATTTCATTCATTTATAAAGCAGACACGTAGTGTACACGCCTGTTATATTAACAATAGCTTAACACACGATCACGTGACTTATAGTATACTGTATACCTAATTATATACCTAATTAATGCTTGTGATCCATGAGTTCCTTATACAAAAGATTTCCGTCCAAGTTGTCGGGGGTCTTTCCCTGCTTTGTTTCGATGAACTTCCGGGCGGTCTTGCTGTAGTGAGTCCCCATCATCCAGTCCATCATCTCGTTCATGTCCTGCAGAGCCTCGTTTCCATCGGCCGAAAGTCGATTGCTCTTCGTATTCGACGCCCAGTCCCTCATCATTCCTGGCCCCATCATTCCCCGGAAGCCGCGGCCGTTCCACGGTTCGGACACGACGATAGAGATGCAGATGAGCGAGACGATGAAGAGATTGAGAAGAGACGCCATGGTTGTGTTGGAATATTTGATTTATCTGGGGGAGAAAGATTAGAGACAGTAAACAAAATGTACCCCTCCATCCTCGAGACAGCGGCCATTATGACTACTAGTACTTGACATCCTGTTGACGGATATTAAGTAGACATAATGGCCTGGGTTTCGAAGATGACCATTACTCGTTAGATGATCTGAAATTAGGTTCAAACTGTATCCCACTATGCCATACAAACCCTACATGCTGTATGATGGAAATATAAAATTGTTCGTTTTAAGTATTCCTAATTCTGGAAGAGAGTATATGACATGTTGCCTAGAGTGTATAACTATACAATGCCACATTTCGCCATGGTCTACTAACAAAGGCACCACGATGACTATGCATATTTCTTTACTTTTTAGTCCTAAGTAGCGATAAGTCTTCTTGAAGTGAGTATTACCGCTAACAGTAGAGCATAACCATTCTTATTACGTTTGTCAAAATCTTTACTTTTACCATGTATTCATATAATTACACCGATTAGGTTTATATTTCGGTCCAACCATCATAAGAATACATCTACAATAATCCTTTGTATCAGCATTGGTTCATGAGTAGCATTGTAACACGTAGACCAAATGGGTGCTACATGCTCTCCTTCCCCTGTAAGCAGCTGATTGGAACACTGGTGAAATACTGTATAGAACAGCCTAATTTAAAGGCATAAAATCACGGGTTTGTGTACATATTTCATGGTCAAACGTATTTTTACATGAAAGTATGTACAGTTGATGTGTACATAAGTATATTGGGTAACAAGATACATTTCCCACATATCCCACTGGTTTTCAATGTTTTATTATATTTTAATATGTATAGTTACGTGGCTGTTATGGTATCAGTGGTCGTGAAAGGTTATTTTGAGCGTGTTCAATGATAAGAGTTATCACTCTTAGTCTATTAGGCTATAGAACATTGAGATATTACAGTAATTTACCAACTGATTATTCAGATTATTAAATCAGTGTTTAATTTTTCTACACAAAATATATTAGGCAAGAAGCTATCTTTTCCGCATGTCTCACTAGTATTTAATACGTAGAGATAGAAATAATAAATAAAATATGAAAAGATTGAAAAGCAGTGGGACATGCGGAAAATGTAGCTTTTTGCTCAATATATATGTATAGACAAATCAAATGTGTATATAGCCTATACTTACATACTTTCAGTTAAAATACGTACATTGGATCATGAAATATGTCAACAAACCGTGATTGTTCGTACCTCTATTAAATTTTACACTCAAATCCTTCCTTCAATGATGATATATGGTTCGATGATTAATGCCAAAATCTATTCGATTTCTAACAACATTGACCTTGTATAACGCTGATGCAATAATGCAGACGTTTGTAGACAATAATTGGAATAATTCCTTCTCAGCATTACACTGATAGCCTACCTGTATTTGTTTATACCGTAGTATACTTCCTCAGAACGGAACACGTAAGACGTACCTCTGTC
Source organism: Lepetodrilus schrolli (assembly GCA_032361225.1). Lineage (NCBI taxonomy): Eukaryota > Metazoa > Mollusca > Gastropoda > Lepetellida > Lepetodrilidae > Lepetodrilus > Lepetodrilus schrolli. The sequence continues at coordinate 19,118 of JAUTBT010015761.1, forward strand.
TAGGGGTAGCTGCTGTCAGTGAACTCCAGGGGTATGTCACGTGTTTATGTCGTCACCTTTTGTAGATGCTACAACGACGATGACACTGCATAACTAAGATGCAGTGAGTTGTGTATACGTGATCATTTTACATGATGCAATACTGAAGCGCTATATATATATATAGAATACTACTGAAGTAACAACCACGCAGAGTTTATAACAAGCACGCAGAGAATATATGATTATATGGGGGAAATAATCAATAGTGTCAGTGCATGCTCCGTAAAGTATCGTAGTTGTCATCCATCTAGTAAGGGTATATATAATAAATTATACATTTGGCTGGTGTAATATTAACATGATTGTCTACTCTTGTGTATTGTGTCACGACCTATGTGTGCCTGTGTATGTGTGTCTATGTGTCTGTGTGTGCCTGTGTGTGCCTGTGTGTGTCTGTCTCTCTCTCTCTCTCTCTCTCTGTGTCTCTCTCTCTATGTCTCTCTTCTGTCTCTGTCTCTCTCTCCCTCCCTCTCCCTCCCCTCTCTCTCTCTCTCTCTCTCTCTCTCTCTGTGAGTGTGTGTGTGTGTGTGTGAGTGTGTGTGTGTGTGTGAGTGTGTGTGTGTGTGTGAGTGTGTGTGTGAGTGTGCGTGTGAGTGTGTGTGTGAGTGTGTGTGTGTGAGTGTGTGTGTGTGTGTGTGAGAGAGAGTGTGTGTGAGTGTGTGTGTGAGTGTGCGTGTGAGTGTGTGTGTGTGTGAGTGTGTGTGTGAGTGTGTGTGTGAGTGTGTGTGTGTGTGAGTGCTGGGTGTGAGTGTGTGTGGGTGTGTGTGTGTATGTGTGTGAGTGTGTGTGTGAGTGTGTGTGTGTGAGTGTGTGTGTGTGTGTGTGTGCTGGGTGTGTGTGTGTCTGGGTGTGCCCCCGATCTCCCTCTCTCTGTCTCTCCCTCTCTTGTTTTCATTCCTAGACAGGTGAATGACAGGCCTACACATTGTTTCTGTAATTCTAACTAGGTGTGATGGACCTTTCAACCGGGTATTTGAATGTGTATTTAGATGAGACAAGACAGTGCTGGCAGATAATGAGCTTGTTCTTTAGTATCCGTGTGTTCATCCTCTGAAACAATGGCCAATACATGCCTATACTTGCCCATGAAGTGGGCAATGGCTATACATTTCAGAAAGGCCTGAACAATGTATAACATTGACTAAATAATTTGGACATTGCCCACCATTGCCTACATTGACAGCAAAATCATATATTTTATGTTTTTGTGTTCGTCCAGAGAACTTCACAAAATTAAATTAACGTTCCTTTCTTCGTGATTGCTTCATAAAACTAACTACATAAAATGAAACTGTTTCTTTTTGCATAGATAAGTGTGAAAATCACAACATTTCTTCAAACAGATGTACAACACGATATAAAACAGACTTTGTTGCAACTCTCTATTGCTCTTCAATACATATCTTTTGTGCAAACTTTCTGCAGTAGAAAATCGCTACGACAAGGGAGGCAATTATTTAAAAAAACATTTGGGATTCGTCAACAGTAAACATTACGGGAGGCGAGACGGCAATCCTTTGTCCCCTAATCCTTTGTCCACCTTCTAATCATGTGCCCAATTTCTAATAATTTGTTCCCTTCTAATCATTTGTCCTTTGAACATTACATCTTATTTGATATCAATAACAAGACAGTTTTGAAGATCAAGACGATATTTGATACATTATATAGTAAATGCTCTCTCTAATACACACAAAGTGATGAAAAACAAAGCATCAGATAGTAAATACTTACACTATCCATAGTCCCAGAGGGTGAAAGTAAATAGTTTAAATATATATTATATTTATTGCTACTATATTTATATGAAAGTAGCCCTGCAATTCTTTACCCTCTGACTTGTTCTCCAGTAATCTAGACTTGCTAATCAGATCTAGGGTGATATTTTGAATAGGAGTATTTGGGTGAGAACAAGGTATGACAGACTAATAAATACTATACGATATATATATATATATATATATATATATTATTTTAAAAAATAATTTTTTATCAAGTTGTATCCATGTGTGAAAAGCGAGGTAGCATTTAATGTATAATGCATGAAGTATAGTTATAGTACCTTTTTGCAGGAACAAAACATTTCTCTAAAATGACCATGATTTGAGCACATACTGCTGGAAATGCAACGTCGTATAATTATAATTGTCAAACAGTATTTTATTATTTTTAAGTATCAACATATACACAATCCACTCCTTTCCATTTTAGGCGATTTTTCGGTATCATGTCGTTCTTCGTGGAATTGGAATCTGAAACAAGATAGCCAATTAAATAAGTTTAGACTAGGCTTAGACATGGTCTCTAAAAAACAAGCCACTAGCGCTTCCTTAATCATACACCACTAGACGTAGCTTATAAAAGAGAACACGGAGTCAGTGTCCCGAGGATATAGGACCTAAGAGTTAATACAATTTAGTTAATGGCAGGATATAGTGCACTTGCGCTAGAACATCCTCTGATACTTATGGTCATTGCTGACATACATCAAGTAAAGGAACTGTTGCATTACTGCTGGTTATCCTCCCGTGAAAAGCATATCACTGCGATGCTATGTACTATTACTATGTATATTTTGTCGTAGAATATGAACAGAATAAACCTACCAATGGGTTCTCTACTTCGCATGTTTCATGTCTGTGTGCTCCGTCATACTCCCGTCGCTTAATTGTACAGTCGCGTGAATACTGTTCACAGAACCATGTTGAAGTTGTTTACGTATCATTCTCTCAAATTCTTTATGACTCGTCCGAAATTTCGGATCACTGGGTAGGGTATGCTCCTCTAGACCAGATCCGGTGGAGGGGGCAGAGGACCGGATGGGAGGCGGAGGAGGCAGGGGACCAGATGGGAAGCGGAAGTCAAATTGGCTATATCCGGCTTGTGAAGTCGATTGGTAGATTTGGCGTCTTTTTCCATTTACCAAGTCCGAGATGCAAACTAGTAGTGCTATTAACAGCACTGTTCGCCACATTGTACCTGTACAGTAGAAATACAAATATATTTTGGGGTTAATATGTCAAATATAATGCTGTATTATTTTTACATTGATTTATTTTTTTAATGTGGGTTGACACAGATAATTCTCACCTACCAATTTACTTTGTTGTTCATTTGAATGTTAAGTTTCATACCAAATAAATCTTACCTATATATTTGTTCGAGATCCTTTGAATAATATGTCTTACAACGTTGGCGAAGGAAAACCTTTGCGTGCATAATTTTACGGGGAGTCAATGATAGTATACAAGTTTACATATCTGGTGTACTTTATGTTATGATTCTGCCTGGAATCTGAGAACGAGAAGTCCGGTTTATAC
>JAUTBT010015772.1:0-22475 GCA_032361225.1 Lepetodrilus schrolli
TGCTTGGCTTGTGGTAACTTGTGATGAGTGGGGGGAGGGAGGTTGCTTGGCTTGTGGTAACTTGTGATGAGTGGGGGGAGGGAGGTTGCTTGGCTTGTGGTAACTTGTGATGAGTGGGGGGAGGGAGGTTGCTTGGCTTGTGGTAACTTGTGATGAGTGGGGGAGGGGGGTTGCTTGCCTTGTGGTGAGTGGGGGAGGGGGGTTGCTTGGCTTGTGGTAACTTGTGATGAGTGGGAGAGGGGGGTTGCTTGGCTTGTGGCAAGGATACTTGTCTAAAACCTGTAATGAGAATAAGGGGTTGCTCTAGACTTATAATTGACAAGGGAACCTAAATATTACTATTGATCATGTGATCTAAAACATTGAATAATAATTAAAAAAATTTGGTTCTATCAAAATCTAGTCAGTTCTTTTATATCTCCAGCACATTATCATCAAATATATTTATATATGTACATTCCTACAAATCCATATTTGAAGGAAAGAAATTTGATGTACAATGTAATCCTGTGTTTGCTTGAGTTTATTAACATAGACCTACACATCAGCTGTTGATAGCACCTGGCCTAGTGACAGTCTATCTCAACTCCCTGGGTAGTATACATTTGTAATGTTTTAATGTCATCTTTCACTTTAGAAGACAATTAAATGTAATTAGTTTTATGTTCTAGTTTTATTTTCTAGCAGAATTATTCTAGACTGCAAATGTCAGTGGCACTTTTCTTAGACAGCAAATGTTGTCTCAAATTTCTACATGTTTTTTTGTGGTTGCCATTTTGTGACGCATTCTTAAAGGTTGTTAACGATTTATTTCTGTAGATATGACAGTTATCATCACTAATGGTTTCCATTGTTGTGTCTAATGGCTTCTACTACTGTTACTTTCAGGGTTGAAAGACAATGAAATATTGCTTTGTTTTATTTGTTTTCTTTCTAAAATGGCATTTCAAGGTTGCTATATGCCTGTATAACAGCGCTTGGATCTATAAGCCAATTATTCAGATCAACAGATTGTTGTGGTAAAACAGTAATCATTCTATGTAAGAGACAGGTAATTTGCCACATAATTATCATCAATAATATAAAACAATTGGCAACCATCATTATGCTGGTTTTCAGCAGATTAAACCCAAAGGCTGTGATAATGGGCAGTTATTAGGGTTTGAGGTAGATAGAACCACCTGTTTGGATTCCAATGGTAGAGTTGATTAGGGCTTAACATGGCAAGAGACTTACTATGTAATTTGGATAGGAAACATCATTGCCCATTAACCCGAGCCATATCTCTCAACCTTAAAGGTTTTCTATTAAGGGCTAGTAGAAACTTCATGTTTTGTACCAATTTATTTGAACCATTATTCAGGCTGGTAGGTTTTAAAGGTAAATTTCTGTTTTGTTTGACACTTAGACAGAGAGCTCTGTGTCCTGATTGTTTGATACTTAGACAGAGAGCTCTCTGTCCTGATTGTTTGATACTTAGGCAGAGAGCTATGTGTCTTGATTGTTTGACACTTAGACAGAGAGCTCTGTGTCCTGATTGTTTGACACTTAGACAGAGAGCTCTGTGTCTTGATTGTTTGACACTTAGACAGAGAGCTCTGTGTCCTGATTGTTTTGATACTTAGACAGAGAGCTCTGTGTCCTGATTGTTTGATACTTAGACAGAGAGCTCTGCGTCCTGATTGTTTGATACTTAGACAGAGAGCTCTGTGTCCTGATTGTTTGATACTTAGACAGAGAGCTCTGTGTCCTGATTGTTTGACACTTAGACAGAGAGCTCTGTGTCCTGATTGTTTGATACGTAGACAGAGAGCCCTGTGACCTGATTGTTTGATACTTTGATAGAGAGCTGTGTGTCCTGATTGTTTGATACTTAAGACAGAGACCTCTGTGTCCTGATTGTTTGATACTTAGACAGAGAGCTCTGTGTCCTGATTGTTTGATACTTTGATAGAGAGCTCTGTGTCCTGATTGTTTGATACTTAAGACAGAGAGCTCTGTGTCCTGATTGTTTGATACTTAGATAGAGAGCTCTGTGTCCTGATTGTTTGATACTTAAGACAGAGAGCTCTGTGTCCTGATTGTTTGATACTTAGACAGAGAGCTCTGTGTCTTGATTGTATATAATGGGAGCTCGTCATGCAATGTAAACGTAGATGTCGATCAATTATCTTAACCTAATTATCTTCAACCTTTTTAGTTAGTTTAACTGTTCCTTGAACATGACCTGACTTAACATTCCACCTGCTGGAGTCAACAGGAAATGCTGTATAGAGCCATTATCAGTAATCCAGCAGGGAGAGGGTTAATTAACTCAATAACTGTTTAAGCTAGATTTTTCGCATGTCCCAATTTCAATATTTTCATATTTTTGTATTTATTTTTGTGAGATACAAACTAAACAAAAGAAATATGAAAATATTGAAAACCAGTGGGAAGTGCAGAAAATGTAGCTTGTTGCCAAATATGCTTGACAAATCAAATTACATACTTTCAGGTAAGTACGTTTGGCCATGAAATATATCAATAAATTGTGATTGCCTTTAATAATCCACTGTTTGAAAAAGAAAAAAAATAGTCACTGCATGTGGATGAAAGATTCCTGCAGCGATGTAAAACCTAGTAAAATTAGAAATGATTTGTTATTCTGTAATTGAATATTACCTAATTATCAAGGTTATTGATAGCCCACCAACTCATGCTAAATGTTGATGGCATGAGTTTTAAGTACAGCTGCCATTTCCTTTGAGAGGTCATTGGTATTTGGTGCTGTCTTGTTGAGAAGCAGACTGTGGTGGAGGGTACAGTACAGGGAGACTGTGACAGGGAATGGAGAATGTATGCTGTAGTGGACCTATTACCTCCAGGCATCATCCGTAATGTCAACATGTATATTCATGAACCATAACATGCTGACATTCCATTATTTAAACCCTGAGGATACGTTTCAGAATTTTAATTTATTTGGAAAATATCTTCATGTGCCAAGCAACATACATCCCTGTGATGGTATTGATATCAAAAGGCACTCAGGTTACTGTGAGATTCTATGAACCATATTGACAGTTCACCATTTAAATCCTTGCCTTGGTCGCATATGGGTGAAACATTTCTGCTGCGATGTAAAGCACCAATTCAATCAATCAATGGAATATATTTCAGAAGTAAATAAATAAGTGAAAAAAATGTGAAAGTGGCTCAAACCCCAATTTAAAAATAAAGTTTTAAAAAAGTTTAATAAAAGTAAATATAATTGGAAATAATATCTTTACGTATGCCAAATAACACGCACGCTACTGATATTGATATCAAAAGACCACCATATGAACCATAACATAACGGTCAGTCCACGACAGATAATGTGTACATCCATGAATGCAAACCTAGAAAATATTAATATATGGGCAAATAAATGGTTGGTTTCATTTATTCCAAAAAAAGACAGAAGCATTACTGACAACATTGAACTGACATTCAATGACCAAATTATTAAAAATGTTTTTACTCATAAACATCTGGGAATAACATTCTTGTCTGATGGTAAATGGTCTTACCACATTGACAATATAATTACATCGACTTCTAAAATGATGTGAAGACATGCTAGAAAATATTATAAAATTTCTATTCAACATAATGTACATATCAATGTTAGTCTTTTACTAAATGGCTGTTCGGATTTACATGTATCTGAAAATGAAAATATAGTACAGTTGTACATTAAACAAATTCAACGTTTTGCTTAATATGCTTATGTAAATATTTAATATGTACATGTAACTCATTCTTAATCTTTCTTTTCTTTCCCTTCTCTTGGAGCAGTTTTCATTTAAGTTGTAATAACTTGTAAGCCATCCATTTAGTCTTGAATAAAATATGTTTAAATTAAAGTCAGTCCACCATTAAAACCTTGTAATATAGCTTCTATTTCAGAAGTAAATATTTTTGGAAATGATCTGCCAAGTCACATGCATTGCAGTGATAAGCCATTGTCTAGTACTACACAGCGGTAATTAATTACTGGTGCCAGTCTCCAACCCAGCCGTCAAACATATGTCAATTATTGCTGGTAATCTGCCAGAATCATGTCATCCAGTTATATTCGTAGTCTCCATGCGTTGAGCAGTGTGGACACTGACGTCAATCCTCTCATTAGGGAAGGGAGGTCATCAGCCACCCCAATTTCATGGATTGTTTAACATACGGGATAGTAACTCAGATTTAATTAAGTAGAAAGCTGTCGGTGTACACTGCACTTAATGCAATAGAATAGAAATCATGTTTAATTAATATGCTAATTAAGTTTATGTACATTAACCCTCTCCATGCTGGAGGCAACTGGGGATGCCCTAAAGAGCAGAGTGCCTGTCTAATCCAGCAGGGAAAGGGTTAAACATTGCAGGACATTTGGCACATAAATCTCACATAGTTTGATGAACTCGTCCATTTTATCAGAACATAGCATAATTATCAGTCAGTAATTTCATAAAATTATCAGTAATTGCAATTGGTGGGATTTAGAACTACTTCCTGGAAAACCATTTCTAAGTGGTGCCACATGCCCTATTTAGGTCAAGATTTGACTGTGTCTTATAGAGTGGCAATGTAGTTATCATCCTTGGTCTGGTCAGTACCAGCCAGTGCTTGCAGGTTTGTTGCGGGTTTCCTCCTGCCCTAAACTGACAAGTCGTGATATAAGTGAAAGAATCCTGAAAGCGACTCTAAACCCCAATTAAAAGAGAAAAAGACTGTGTCCTATGCCAGTTCCGCACGGTTCCGCACGGTTCCGCACGGTTCCGCACGGTTCAAGAGAACATTCTCCGAAACTTGTTAGGATGTTCCACCACCAACACCGACTTGTGGCCAAAGTCAGCACTATTTTTTACCTATTGTATTGACATCAGATTGTATTCCATGTAAACAAGGATTTTCCTTGCATAAGATTTAATCGAAGTATTGTTGTGATGTGGCTATTGTGAATAATTGTCAGTAAGCAGTTTGGCAAGACGAGACTCAAGATTTGTAACTAGCACAGCAAATGTATAGATTGATTTGTAAAACATTTTAACCATTTCCATGCTAGATTTTACTGTTTCCAAAGAATGAAAAGGGTTAAATAATTGCTTCATTGTTCGTTATAAAGTGTGGCCTTGCACTATTGGCAAATACATTTCAATTATGCTGCATATTTTTCCTCCATGGCACAGGTGTGCGAATTAATTTGATCATACTCGATGTGATCCGTCTAGACTACCCCAGTCTCTGGTTAACATACAATGCACTTCACTGGCTATATCTGTCTAAATGACAATATTGAACTACTCTGTTGCTTTGTTTATGGTAGGTGGACAGTCTGCCATCCAATCTTAATCACATTTCTTCAGCAGGCAATTCCTAAGTAGATTCAGAATTTATTTTGGGGGGGCATTCAACTCATTCCTAGATTTCAAAAGTTACACAAATGCATTGAAAAATAAAGTTGGCTTATTATGTCTCATATTATTACTCTAGAATGAACACTGATTACTTCCGATATGATTCTATTGACACTTTCATATTTTACTTTTTTGTTTTATTATTGGTCATACATCTAGTACTTCAATAAACACATTTAGGCAAAAAGATTTTCTAACGTGATATTGATAGGATGCGCTGTCTGTAGAGTGGCAATGCAGTTATCATCCTTGGTCTGTCAGCTGGTGCTCGCAGGTTTACTGCAACATTCAATGCTACAGATGTTGCATGTTTCCTCCTGCCCTAAATTGACAAGCCGTGATATGATAAAGAATCTTGAAAGCGGCTCAAAACCCAAATAAAAAAATAAAAAACATGTGGAAAAACTCGGGCTTTATCTGAGCCTTTAGTGATAAAAGAAGTGATATAAGAAACTTGAAAGCTGGTCTAAACCTCAATTCCAAATACAAAACAAATAAGGTAAAAAGATAATAAGATTCAATTGCATCACATTTTGGACAAAGCAGACAGTTCTTTGTACAGTATGTTCTCAAGAATATCATTGTGTTTTTTTCTCATTGTTAACCTTCTTTGTCCTGGAGAGTCCTGATTGGGCAACACCATCAGGAGTATGTTCTATATAGAGCATGCCTGCAAGGACTGGCAGCTCATAGACATGATCTATTGTATAAGAAGCTGACCAGGCAATGATGTCCATGTTTGGCCTGGCCTCTGAGTTGCAGAGTGCGTCTTCCTGGTACTTTGTGACAGGTGAAATTGATCTGTTGTCTTTATATTGACGTCATCAATAGCTTGTGGTTCCTGGAGCTCGGATTTCGCCCATCAGAAAGTGACATCCATGCTTTATGGAAACCTGCTTCGTCAACCAACCACATTTCCATGACCTATCATCAATTTGAAATGGGTGTTGCGTATGGGTGAAACATTCTCTCTGCGATGTAAAGCACAAATTCATTCATTCATTCAATTTGAAATGTTCCTGGAACTCTCTTTAAAATAAATACTCAAATATGTTTTTCAAGTATGTATAATATTTCTGTTTCATTTTTGATTGAAGAGTGATTTAAGGTTGTTTTTTTTTTACATTTATTTTTCTTCAGAGGAATATGACCAATCTATAGTCAAAATGTATATTTAGTTTTAATGATTATCAAATTGATATCATACAATAATGCAAATTAGTATCCATTAACTTTGTGGAAAATTACTATAATTATTACTACGTTCTAATAAACCTATTCTGTGGTAGATTAATCAATAATCAATATCACGGTTACACTGGGCATCTTTGGTCGTTCTGAGCATGAGGAAGGTTAATACTGATAAATCCTGTACACTGAGGCCACTATATACACTAAATCCTGTGTTGGCTGCACTCTATGTCAGCTTATCAGCTCAGAATCTAGAAACTGCCTAGTTCTTGGCAAGTAATGCTTTTGCCGTCACACGCTTGATAAATTGCCGAACTCAACCTTTATTAACTTCCCATTTCCTTCGTCCATGTCGTTGCATGGCATAGTGTAGGATTAATTTCATTAAATGGATGCAGGATAACATGGAAGAGAAGATCACTGGCTGTTTTGGGGGCTATAGTTGGAAGATGTTCAATGCTAGAATGCAATAGGAGACCATGCTGCATGAGAACATTTGCCGATAGAATAATTTGGTAACGAGAGATAAAATGTGGATATTTTTGATTGAAGGAAAGATTTATTAATCTATAGATATTTACATGTATTTGGCAGCCATCTCTGGTGAATCAAATCTCGAGACAACTCATGAACGATATCGGCAAAATTTGGAACAGCCTTATAATGAGTTGAGAATAGTGATCAGTCATCCATGATGTAAATGCAAACCTTTGCAGATGAATTGTTTGTTATGGAATCATAAGTAGCTGTCTGTTCTTGTGCTTTGAAACCTGACATCATTGCTCCTAACTTAAATGCTTAAATCCTTCCATGATCATTATTGTTGCTGTCTTTGTATCAAAGACCCTGGTAAACTAGTTGTCATGGAAAATGACCTATAAGTATTTGCAGTGTTTCACAAGCTTTGCTTGTTTCCTTTGCCATTATTTTTTTCACAAGCATATAAGTACTTTGTACATGTTGTAAGATATTGCCAAGTACACTCAGACGAGGAGCTTAAATTGATGGAAGAGCAACCTCAGTACTGTTGTACTTGCAGTGTGACTAGGTAATAAAACATTCACCACAGTGACAATTTTGTCATAAGGTATTGAAGGATTCTGTTTTAAGAGTGTTGAAGCATCCTGTCGTAACAAGCTGGTCAAGAAATCAAAGTACTTGTAGTTAACATCTGACAAACATTTTTATTTTTTCTTCATATTCTATATAGAGCAAAGATAGATAGATTACAGACATTGTCAATATAGTGAGATGAACATGGTGAAAACATGACTGAATGATGCAATTGCTTGTAGCTCAAAAGATTATTCATGTAGGGTACTATATTCAACGTCCACATTTGAGTAAAGAGGTTGTTTGTTAAGATGCAGTAGAACCTATATTTATTTACATCTGCTGTACATTTCCTATCAAAAGTCCTAGAAGATCGACGTGTGGTATTAGAGTTGTGTCCCATTACTAAATAAAATCGATAAGGACTACAAACTTAACAATATTGTTTATGGTATGTGCTTTCTAGGATTGTGGGAAAATAATTACCTTGTAAACTCAATTGTTGCAAATAGGTGAAAGATTCCCGCAGTTACGCTAAGCTCCATAATCACTCAATTGTAAAATCAATAACAGAACATTTCAAGGTCATTTAAAAGTTTATAACATTTCTGTAGTACAAATAAATGTGGTGTCAACTCTGTATTGAAAATTGTTTCTTTGGGGATGCTTCTTGGAGAAGTGAGCTTAATTTGTCAATGCACCATATATGCAATTAACAATGACAACAGTAAGTCAATGTGAAATTGCGGATAATATGCGCGTATGAATAAATATATAAATAATTGTTTTATATCCAGTTATCTTACTTGCACTATTATTGCCACCCTTGAACTTTAATTGCTATCGATTTTGAGTGCAAGAAATAAATTATTAAATATTCATTGCCCTTTTTACCATGTCATGACATGTATGACCAAATCAGCCTTTGTATGACATGACTACTTGGCGGAATCAGCAGGTGCTCATAGCACTATTCTCCATGACCTGGCATTTGGTTTCATATTGTCTATTCTATGTTTCCATCACCGTCGCCCCGTATAATTACAATAATTGTGTAACAATGACGTTATTGGCAACAGATTCCTCCTCATTGGGAGATAATGGGGCCATGATCGATTGAGAGTAAACAGTGCATGTCTACACAAACAATTGCTGGCAGTCGGTAGCTGTTGAAGACTTAGAGACTTATTTTCTTGGCGTCTTCACCTATTTGGGAATCCATGCTTGAAGTGTTTATTTGGCCTATAATGTAGATTCTGAAAAGACTGAGGAAAACAAGTGTGGGCTATTTCCCACATTTTAATTCCTGTTAATTTAAAATCTTATACAAACTGTATTCCTTGTTTATGAAGAGGTATGCTATTAATACCCAGAATGGATCAGCTTTTCTGGCATTTCCCCACAGCATTTTGATATTTCTATATTATCAATGTTAGCCACACATTGTTGAAAATTTACCAAAAGTGGTGTTAAGCAGTAATCAAACAATGATACCAAAGTACTTTGACATTTTCAATTATTTTTGTTAAGAGTACCAGAAACCTGTTACCAACATACATTTATATGACCAAATATTTGGTACATTATCAGGCAAATTTCTACCAAAGACACAGCAGATATCCAATGTACCTGGGTGTTTGAAAATTATCTAGTTCATTGCAGTAATCTTATTCCCTTGTATTCACTTCTACTTGCTTAGAAGATGATACAAGCCAAAGTATTTTCAACTAGGTATCAAATTACTGGTCCATTTTCTCCAGGAAAGCCATGACAGTAAGGTCCTTGACAGGCTCTAGACTTCATTATCAGAGAGATATATGTCGAGTACTTCCACAAATTCGCAGAGTTCAGCACACTTTTTCAAACACGTACATCTGACGTATATTAGAAAACCCATCTGTAATTAATGGTGTTTGTGAAAATGTCTCGATTCCTGACTAGAAGACTTCTTGGAATATCTTGGTTTGCGCTTCACGAAAGAGTTGTACTGTAGTCCTGGCTCAAATCAGGATGTAAACCATGCTTATTCTATTAGGGGGACATGACGTAAATTTCGACTACTGGTACGACCTTTCATGAAAGCAGGCCTTGTGATTCCTAAGAATGGGTTTCCTGTGTGACAGGTCATGTGTCTGTCCTAGCTAGCTCTCTGCTGGTAAACACCAGTGTCACACACATCAACTACTGTAAGTCGCATACAACAGAAGGTGAATCACAGCACAGATAATGCCATCATTCACCTGGAGGGATGCATCTGTCGCTGTAGAACTACCTTATATGGAGTGTCTTCCATCACAGACAGATGTCCTTTTGATAAGTTGATTCGTGATGGCTTACTGTCACTTTCTACCAAGATGCTTTCAGAATGAGAATGATAATCTGAAGAATTATTTTTGTAAATCAATTAATTTTCCTTGAAATCATATTTCAATTAAATGTTTTATTTATTCATTTATTTATGAGGATCCAGGAAAAGAAAGAAGTAATTTTATTGTCATTCATCTCAAACTAATATTAAAAACTGAATTGATACTGTTATTCTTGCTGACGACAACAAAACATATCAAGTTCAATGAAGTCGGTCAGAGTTCCCAAATTAGTAGGGTATTGAGCAATTCCTTTCTCCACCTTGTTGCATGACTGATGATCTTCAACGTTCCCCTGTCACTGCCTTCATCGATCTGAACATCTCCGGACTCATCAATATTCTCAGATTGTGTTTGACGTCTGCTGGGTACAGCGCGTCTGCCTCTGACAACAATATCAATAACACAAGATGCAGACCATCCAACGAGGAGTTTTTTCTTTGATAATGAATCTGTGGATGTTGGTCTGTACCAACTCGTAACATTAAGCTGTTATTAATTGTTTGAAGGAGCCTAGTATCTGATGATTACGACTAGTTGTAAGGAACATAGTATGATGAATCTTGGCCTTGGACTCCCTCGTGACTTTAATTTGATTGAATGAGGGATGTTATTAGTGGTAGTGGATACACATGATTCATATTCACCAGTAATTCGCGTATGCCATGTTGAGTTAATTCCATCGAGGAGAAATGTCTTCAATTCATTCACCGTACAACCACTGCAATGTCTTGAGATTATTTAAGCTCCATCTGAGATAACTGTTAATTGCATTACTAAAAAGTTGCTGTTGCCCATCATGATCATAAATAAGCATATTGAAGGTTTTCTACAGGATGCCTTTTTTGTTTGACTTTTGATATGGTTGTATGTCTTTGCTTTTCACAATATAGATTAAATTATTTCGGGCTTTGTAAATGAATTCTGTTTCCACTGGAAGTTTATTTGTCTTGTGTTGCAGATTGTATGTGACATTAATGAGATTGGTGCTAGGTCTGAGACCATTATGGTAAATAGGATTATGTTTACAGGTTTCATGTAGGGTTATGCTGGGTTCAAGAGTTTGTCATTAGTGTCGGACATACACAACATATAGTTACTTTGTATATTGGCAGCAAGAATCATCTTCTAAAGACACTTCCTCAGTGATGATATTGTGGAGTAAACATGACATATGACAATCATTGTGTTAATTATGATTATACAAGAGGCTGCAAATATGACAATTTAGACAATCTTGACATAGATTATGGGAGCTAAAGAGACTTGTATACAGAAACGAGAATTTATTCCGATTCTTGGACATTTATGGACCTTTAAATAGCCTAGGTCTTGTAGTTTACATTATTCAGCATATTAACCACCGTAATCCAATAAGTATTACTTTCAGTTATTGTAGGACTATATTAATAGTACTTCATGGCTAAATAATAGATTTCAATGTCATTTGTTCTGTGGTAACTAGTATAACTGAAATGTCAACCATATTTACATTTCTGATGAGATGGTAGTCAAGCTTCACAATCATTCCTAATACTTTATTGGTTTCGTGAAACATGACTACTTTTGAGTGAAATAGGTTCCAGCAGTATTGCCTAGAAGCACACACACGCACACACATACGCACACACACACACACTCACACATACGCACACACACACATGCACACACATGCACACACACACATACACACATGTGCACACATACATACACACACACATACTCCCGTGTGTACGCACACACACACATACACGCACACGCACACACACACACACACACACACACACACATACACACACACACCCACACTTTCGTTTTAGTTTTTCTCAAAATTCTTTACTTGGTGAAATCTTCTTTGGAAATGTATCAAGCAGTATGGGCATACACTATTTGATGCATGGTATCTCCAAGATTATCAGTTCATCTGCGAGCTATTAGTGAGTCTGATGACTATTTGTCTGACGATAATGTACAGATCATCATCATCATCATCATTATCATTGTCATCATCATTTGTCATTGGTCCAAAGCATGTAATTAAACTTCTCTGTGACAAAACAAAAAACACATAAGAAAGTAAGTAGAAACATGTGCGAGTCTGTCATTATCACGGTACTCACGCTGAGTACCCTGGTATTAGGCTAGACCCTGGTATTAGGCTATTGGTACTCAGACAAAGCTATTACACTAACTGACAGGAATAATGTGTGGTGGGTCCTCGCCAAGGTGCAGGACTAGGAGACATTCCAATGCTCTGCAAAATGTGGGGATAAAGTGGCAATAGTCCAGTGGTAGGGTGTCTACAAATACAATGGTTTGAGTTTGAATCCTGCCTAGGATCCCAGTATGTTCCTTAGTGAAGAACATTTAGACAAATGGGATGCAATCTTTGTATACATGGTGTGCCGTTGCTATGTTAGGTGTATTTGCATCAGTTGTTACTCGTGTGCAAGGCCCTGTACCTGTATGATAATGGCTGTATTTAGGACATCTAGATCTAATGCTTTATTGAAAAGTCTTTCCGGACTAGATTGTCAGATTATGGTTTGTAATTACACGTAAGTGCATGTTGGTTTTCATTGCTCATCAGTGTCCATACTCGCATCGCTATAGTTTCATCACGGGCTGTCAGACACGTATATCTCGATCTGTATACTTGTCGTCATGCTAATATACATCTATCCACTTTAGTAATGAGGTCTTATTCATTTTGTATGAGAAATTGATGGTGGTAGTAAATGTGTCACTTTCCTCCTCCTGTAAGATTATTGGATTACATTTCAGTCTGACTTCGGACCGTTGGCGTCCCCGTCTCCACTGCCGTCGCCGCTGCTGAAGAAGTACCGCGATGACCTTCCATTCAGCATCCCCGGCAGTCTGCGACGTCTTCAGCGCACACTGTCTGAGGACGCCAAGCAGAGGCGGCGCGAGAGCATGCCATCAACGCCGACGTCCGCTCAGCCGATCTCACACATGGGCCACAGTACGTCGACCACTTCCTTTGTTATCAGTAGTGTGGGTACAGTTGCAGATATTCAGAATTCAGTGGAGAAAGATGCCCGCTACAACGTTAAACAATAACTCACTCAGAATTCAGTGAAGGAATAAACTATGATAGGACAGGAGTGAAAATCCTGTTGTCAGTGATAAATTATGATAGAACTAATATAAGGGTTTCATATCAATACAAGATGTTCCTACGTATATTGTAAACTCACTGGTACCCACACACAGAGAATCCACTGCGACATTAGCAACAGATCACTCGCTCATTCATACCACACATCACACACTTTACACTATTCTCACACACACTCACACACACACAGATGTGCGCGCACACGCACACACACACACACACACACACACACACAAATACCACACAAACACCACACCACACAAACACCACACACACATACACAACAAACACATAGCTTGCAATCTTCTTCCTAACCAGAGATTTCTAAATTGATTTTTGATTACCAAAGCTGTTTTCTGAATAAGCTCAAAGATGTCTACATGTGACCCAGTCCCTCTGGATTCTCTAGTCACAGAGAATACAGACTTACAAATGTCAATTTTGTCCACGGTGATTCATATCAGGTTTTATGACATCTCCTCAGAATGAGTCATTTCAGGATTTGAGGTTCTGTAAAATCTGAAGAGATTACCGTAACTCGCGTTTCGCGTTCAGTAATATGAGGGGATGGGTTTACATTAGCGTCAGATGATTTGGGTTGGGGGAAAATTGATTTTTACTGCTCGGATTGGTAAATGGTAAGTCTCCGTACGACCAACCTTTCATTTCATACCATTTAATTAACTGTGATTGGATCGTCAGATGGCCATATTAACTTTGTTAAACTGGGAAACAGTCTTCATTTTTCAATTTCACATGAGCTTTACATTATGTTTTAAGAGACTATGGTTTGATTCTTGAAATAGCTTTTTATTTCTTTGCCATTCAGCAGAAAATACGTTTCGAGAAACTTGTAAAATACTTTTATTTCTATTTGATCAGATTCTTGTTGTTAATGAATGAATCAATACTGTCTTAGTTTTTCAATTTCACATGATTTATACATTATATGTATAAAAACATGTTGCTTAAATGTTGAAATTGCTTTTTTTTTAGCCATTGGGCAGAAAAGACATGTTTGGAGAAACTTGTTAAATCCTTTAATATCTACTTGATAGTTTAACAAATGCTTTTCTTAATACTTATTAATTCCTATTTGATCAGATTTCTAATACATCAATACAACTAGATGAATATCGTCTTCTTTTCTGACAGGTGTCGGGGCCTTGATCGAGCCTACAAACCTACTTCGCATGAAGAACACGATTCTCGGCCAGTCTGCACCGTCTCTCTGTGCCAGCGTGGTAAGTTTTACGCATTATGATTTGAACCATTAGCTCGTATACAGATCCCTCAGGTGCCACGGAGGTCTATAATTGCCCTCCTATACCAGGTTAATGTTCCTTTGAACAGACATCACCATCAACAGTTGTGTACTGGCTGTGGGCTCAACATGAAACGACATTGCTCTGAAACGAACCCTTGCTGTGCTAAGGCTTCAGTTTACATCTAGGACAAATTGGATGTAGATTATTCACAGACTTCAGTAATTTGGATTGACAATTGGAGACTCGTTTTCCATGATAAACTGTTTTCCTGAATACTGATCTTCAATCAGGATGTAGTCATGAGACAGAGGAGTGCTGCCCGTGGTCAGTCGTGGTTCGCGAGCAGTCGGCCAGGGAGTTTCTGTGATTCTGAAGATGGGCCAGAAATTAATGCTTAATTTGGAACTCTTTTCTATAACAGCTGCACCATCTGTCTGTGTAATGTAATCTGAATATTTCCATTTCCCTGAATTACTCTGACCCAGATAAGCTGACATCCTAAATTGTGGCGCAAATAGCAAATAATTGTATTATTTGTCAGTGAGGAAATTTTATTCCATAGTTATCAGTGTTAACAGGATTCCCTTCTTTTTCTCTAGTTAGCCTGTGTTACTGGCCACCTAATCTAATTGGCTTAAACCTGCAAGTAAACGCTCTCGTTAAGCCTACTAGTATCAGTCAAAAGTGCCTTTGCTACTAAAGGTGTATTATTATTATCCAGTGGCAATCAAGGATTCTACGAGCAGGAAATTCATTAACTGCCAATCTCCATGCATTCATTGGTCTTTTAGAACTTGCATCTATTCTAAAGGTGACGGTTCTTAACAATGGTCATGACCGTTATTGCTTACTGAGGTCAATAGGCAAATTATAATAATAATGTGCACATTTATAGTGCACCAAATCTATTGTGCTTGAAAGCATGCTCATAGCCTTACATTATTACCCCGGTCAATGGATCTGTGTGCCCTCAATACCTTCTCAACTCCCTGGGGAGTATACAACCCAAATAGTTCTATGAGGAGACCTACTTCCACCAGTGAATGTGGAAGACAGCCAGAATTCCCCCCCCCCCCCCTCCCTCCCTTTTCTGTCCCTGGTGGCTCTCCTCATGCAACCTCGCCCACCTGTTGATCGTACATGATCACACATACTGTGATCAGTGTGACAGAGGGGAATGGGTATGCTTGTAGGATCACGCCAATATTACTGGCAGGATTCCTGGAACTCCTGGCTTCTGTCTTTACTTTGATGTCACAGGCCAATGTCTGGAGGTGATTCATCGTCCTCAAGCCTGTTGCTTGCTGCCCTGCATATAATATTGATGTGTGGGATGCAGATTTCTAATACAATATTCTTATATTCTGACCTTTCAGAAAAGTATATTCTCATGTCAGAATATAAATTATTATAAAAGATTTATTTTAAATGCCCATTCTTAGATAATATTTAATATTACTTTCAAATTTTTTACTATATTGATTAATAACTATTTCTATTTCTTGACCCGAGTAACATACATGTCCTATAATCTTTTCTTAAATATAGGCCAATGAACTGACAGGAACACTGCAAGTATTTTCCTGATCTTAACATCGAGATTAGTGTTGTTCTGTTTTGCTTGTTTGGCACTGTCAGTGTTTTGATCTGGGTTAGACGCCAAGGAAAAGAACTGGTGGAAATGTGTTCTATCAGTTGGTGCCAAACCATTCCATTGCTGCGTGTTTTACGATCACAACTCATTGCTGTCATACGGGTACACAGTCTTCCTACTAATAGACGGGCAATACTTTTTGCCATTCCTTTCTACATTTTGCATTCCATATTTCTTTCTACATTTCACAAAGTACAGGTTTTGTCGATAACCTACTTGTGTCAACTTGTATTTTTATCCCTTAAAATTATTCATTGAATTTCCAAGAGCTAGCTCAACTGGATCAATATTGTAGAAAAACAATAATGAACTACTGCTGCAAAAGTACTGTGTATTTCATTATGTAGATCTACAGGAAAAGCAGATGTCTATAACAGTGTCTAAGCTATGCTAATAATATTCTCATAATGTTGATAACAATCTATTTCTTTTTGGTCTTGACAAATTATCTTCAGAAAAATCAGTATTTCTTGAAGGTCTTGAATACTTTTCTTGATGAAATCAATGTTTGTTTTTACGGTCTTTAAAAATGGCCATAACAAAATCAATATTTCTTTAAGGTCTTTAAAATTGTCCTTGACAATATTGATATTAAAACCATATTCACGTAGAAGACAGCCACCATGTTGGGAGAAGCATTACCACGTAATACAATGTAATTACCACCAGATGTATTTGTACACTTCCATAACAAGAAAATTATTGTTAGTGGTTGAAGGTTTCTAGTCCAGTTTACCTGCATGCAATAAATCATCCGAGCCCCGATGAGTGTCATCTTATGTTATCTGTGTGTCTCTGGCTGTAATTATGACGGAGAGCAGGTTTCTAAACCGCATCAAGTATCACATTATTATTGTGCAGGATGGACTGCATGTTATTTACATTGTTCCAAATAGTTTTTGATAGTTATTATGCAAAATGATCTAGTCTTAGAAGATATTATTCACATATTATTGTTATTCTATAAATAGGCCAGTTTTAATTCTATGGTGCCTTTAATTCTATGGCACCAATGGGTGAAAGATTCCCGCTGTGACGTAAAACAATAATTCACTCACTCACTCATGACAGTACCACAGTTGTGCAACCATAAGAACAGTGTCATAATTCACAGTAATAAAGTAAAACATAATTTGAGGTGGGTGGTGGCACTGTACACAGTCCAAGTGTCGG
Source organism: Lepetodrilus schrolli (assembly GCA_032361225.1). NCBI lineage: Eukaryota > Metazoa > Mollusca > Gastropoda > Lepetellida > Lepetodrilidae > Lepetodrilus > Lepetodrilus schrolli. The sequence continues at coordinate 17,280 of JAUTBT010015772.1, forward strand.
ACTTTGGAAACTAATGGTCAGCTCTGGCCGTCATCAACTAATTATTTTAAAACTTAAAAACATAAATTATCATATAAAGAATATTAAACGAGCTTCCGAGTAATACCATTTTTATGATACGAGTGAATGTTTTGGTATCTGATGAGCGAAAGCAGATACCAAAACTATTCACGAGTTTCATAAAAATTGTATTACACGGAAGCAAGTTTAGTATTTTATTTATTACACTACCAACCCCGACATGAAAATAACTAGATTACAATGTGTTTACCATCAGTTTAGCCTACATAGGAGATGCCCATAAATATATACAATATTATGATATTATGAAGCGATATTCATAGGATGCGATGTCTGTAGAGTGGCAATGCAGTTATCATCCTTGGTCTTCATACCAGCCGGTGCTCGCAGGTTTACTGCAACATTCAGCGCTACGGGTGTTCCGGGTTTCCTCCTGCCCTAAACTGACAAGTCGTGATATAAGTGAAAGAATCTTGAAAGCAACTTTAAACCTTGACTCTTCACATGACGTCACTTGTGACGTTATCTTATAGTGACCACGTAACTATCACAAAAGGATAAAGTAGTACCACCACCTATATATATAGCGGAAAAGTGGTATTACACTAGTTAGAGAACTTTGAACAGCTATGACATGGGTGCTATCTCACCGGTAGTGTAATAAATTGAATTATTACATCACAATTTTACATAAATACTGTTATTGGTTAATAGTGATTGTCAGAAATTGGTTAATGGCTATTGTGGTTTTGGTGCACTGTTTCAATCGTAAATCAACCAAGATGATGAGTTATCCAGTAGGAGGGTTTGATGCCAAGTAGAAGGTTTTGACGCCCATCTGTTGACATGGAGGTATGAGGATTAAATGCTTCGTTACATCCATCTTCCGCTGGCTGCCTTGTAGCATCATGTACAGTTCAATTTCCACTTCACATTTCATCATGTGAAGATGGCCAATTTGGCCATCCATACAGTTCAATTCCCACTTCACATTTCACTACATGAAAATGGCCAATTCCGCCAACCGCCAACCGTACCTCCTGCAGTAGCATTATATTTGGAGCTGGTTTTAGTTTTTCTTGTTAAATAGGCAACAAAGCAATCATGTCAGCAGATTGTATTTCCTTCTCAATCAGTGACTACTGAATTTGACTTTGATTGACTTCTCTGCTAACAAGGATAACACCCTCATGTTTAGATTGACTGCCTGGGTCATGCTAGAAAGAAGAGGACTTTCAGAGATATGACATTCATATTTTTACTGGAGATATGACATTAATATTTCACTGGGTGGAGATGGCAGAGTGTTCTTCAGAACAGATTCCTCATCTGCCATGTGTATTCCCTAGATTTTAAACCTTTTATGCTATCAGATAAATATTCTGCTTGGTCTTAGTTTGCATGTTTCAACTGGGTTCTTTGTGCAAAATTCTAATTCTTTGTGACGGGCGTGCTACAGTCAATATTGATGTGACACGCATAGTATGTGGTCCTCCACAACGAAATCAACTTCTCTTACCCGGAGGGACATAACTGTTGATAGTATGGGAATAAAAACAGGTAATCTTGTGATTCCCTTGATGTTGTGCCTGTTTGAAGGTTGCGGTGTCCTTGACATTGACTTTGATATTTTTCTGGTCTGACGTTATTCCTTCAGATTAGGTTTTGTGTTTCATTTTATTGATCTTGGAAAATTTCATCCTTGTTCTTTTTTTTTTATTGATATGTTAACTGTTACCCTGGGCCCAATAGTTGTAAATCGAAGTTGAATTGGGTTGCAGGAAGCTCTTGTAGGCTATCTGAATAAGACAGCACTACAACTATTGTAACGGCAATTGTAAGTCCCTACAAGTATTGTAGCCTACATGAGTGTCGTGCAACTCGACGCTGGTATGTATTCTTACGGCGTTACTTGACATGCATTTCCTCTGATGGTGATAGCTTACATGGAAGGGAACTCTATATTGTAATAGCTATGTTGGCGGCTAACTAACCAGCCTGTATTAAACGTAGTTGTAGCCTATTTCAGATCTGTATTGAGGACTCACCTTGCGCGTTGCTGTTAAGCAGTAGGACGCCATGAGCGTGCCCGCCGTCCTCTACACACACGTAGTACGGGTGGACGCCGTAATGGTTTTTGTGGTTCTTAAACACAAAAGATATCTCTTAACACGGTGATCAAATGTCATCAGTTATCCACGTCATATTGAACTTTCCCCTTCATACCGCTATTGTTAACAACCTATTTTGTTTTGATGTCATCTTCCTTACTCAATTGCATAGGCGATTGTTGTAAGGTTCATATGCACCTTATACCTCATACCAACAGCTAGTTTAAGAAAAGAACATTTGCATATAGTGCAGCCGTGAAATGGAACAATCTTCCACTCAATATCAAAACCTGCCCAACTCTACAATCCTTCAAAAGCAACATCAAAACTATGCTTTTCAAACACAGTTTCTTATAACCTGCAGTAAACCTTTTTTACAGCGCACAGAGCAATGTGTAACGGTGGATGGCGCGGTCTACAAATGCATATATTATTGTTATTATATGCACATTATATCTTCGAAACCACGGCCATTATGCCTACTTAATATCTTACAAATATTTGACGGATGTAAAAGTAGGCATAATAGGATGATGCACATATAGCAACAGCTACGACACTGATGCATGCAACCATACTAATAAATATAATCCCTAATAGCATATCGTAAAATCAGACGACCAATAAGATGTACTGACTCCCCATGCCTTGACGGCGGGCTCGTCTCTGGAGAACATAGGCCAGGTCTGGTACCACATGTCGTGCTTTAGAGTCAAGTGCAGGTTCTCCCCGAACCCGTACACGTTCCTACTGGGCAGCCGTGTGGAGATCTGTAGGAACTGGTCGTCCAGGGTCAGCCCGCCCACACCCGTGTCCCAGCTGGAGAACAGACACAGATAGCGATCAGTAGTAGGTGAGACCAGCTCGTTGCCTCATACAACAACCAGACTGGAGATCGTGCTTTCTCTGTTGCTGCACCAAAACTCTGGAACTCTCTACCACACTCACTTAAATCTGCTACTAGCCGATCTATCTTCCGATCAAATCTCAAGACTTGCCTCTTTAAATTAGCATACCTTGGACTGTACAGCCCTAGTGAGCGGCTACTAGCCGGATATTAGGCGCTATATAAATTAATTTATTATCATTATTATTATTATTATTATTATCCTGTATGCAACCCATATCAGGTTTCACTGTGGGTGTGACTTAATTGAATAGAAGGGTACTATGTGTTAATGCTTTTTTAAAACTACTGAATGATATTTCAAATTTCATAAAATAATGTTAACATAAATTAATTTCTACTTGATCATAGGTGTGAGTGTGGTCTAACTGATCCCATCCCACCTTTGAATGGCCAACTCAACATTTCAACCGGTAAATTCTAGCCAAATCATATTATTTAATGAAATTTGAAATACCATTCAGTAGTGTAGAATATCATTAACATAGGAGTATCAAACAACATACGTTCTTTTAGATTTGTTTGGAGGAACGCTGGTTAAAAGCCATCAAGCATATTATAATTAGTTAATTACCAGCAGATTACATACGATTCTTGTCTGTCAATATGTTCACTTAAATGCATTAAGTATCAGACTACTGTTAGAAAGATACATATACTGTAGGATAAGTAGCAGTAGCTATAGATGTCAATGGATACTTGCCGGAATCAACAGGATAATCCAAATATTTCATTGTGTGCAGGGATAGGTTAAAATAAATATTTGTAAAACGAGGAAACATAACTAATTTCAACATTTCCATGCTCGTATATTTTTTCTGATCACTACCCGTATGTCTACCTTCACTTACATGACAGTGTTCGTTGCTTTTCTGATGATCTTGAAGCTAAACGACTGATTCCCCGAGCTGGTGATATTGAACGTATACACTGGGTTTGCACCTTTCCCAGATAGATTCAACTTCAGAGGGACTTTGTACCTATCCCCAGTCGTGTCGTCAAACTGAACAGAATAGAAGTACCCATATATTGTGCATGTGTACCATAACACTGTGACACGGTATTCAATTTTCCGCTGACTAATCTCTCAAAAGAAATCAACGCGATATCAAGAGATAATAATTTCAGAAGAGAAAAAATCATATAAATACGATTTGTAATCATCAAGGACATCATCATAACCTGCGTTAACCCTCTACCTGCTGGATTAGACACAGACATGTCTCTTTGGGGCATCTCCGGCTCCCTCTAGCAAGGACATAGTTTATTAATGGTATGCTAGCTAAATTATAATACCTTGTATTTGAGAACATTAGTAATTTATTGAACTATATACGAAAAGTTTGAGCACCAACCTTGAATCGTATTATGTCATCTCTCATTTCCACGCTAAATGTCACGTTGGCAATGTCGTTTCCAAAGGGTCCTGCACCTATACGCTTCAAAGGGACCGTAAAACCCAACGACGTATTCTCTTTGGGGCCATTGACAAAATACCCATAATACTTTGGTGGCGGGAAGAAACACGCTGGAACATCCGGATGGCCAGTTTTGTTGAACTTACAATTCCTCCTCTCACAATCCTCACGAGTTATTTCCACCTGGCTGCTCTGGGTTTCCGGGTAGCAATCAATCCGGGTGAACATATCGTCCTCGAAATCACTGCCAATGGATACATGCATAATAAGACAATGAAGGAATGCAGCACGCTATTACACTGTGGAGACCATAATAGCTAGATATTATTAACCGAGTCTTTAGATATCGTCTATATCCTGCACTTAGGGATAATATTTGTATTATACGAGCATCAGGGAGTCTAATACATAGAGAGTATCCCTAAATGCAGGATATAGACGATATCTAAAGACACGAGGTTAATACTCTCTTTATCATCTCATGTCAAGCTTAAATACTTCTCTATAAGAAGAAAACATCAACGTGTGAACAGATATTTTAAAGTTATGCGTAGGAATACAGGTCAGTAAATTGTAAACTGCTTCACTCATTGATAAATAAACCAAAGGAAAATAACAACTTTAAAAACAATTCTCATTTTTATTCCACATTGTGAATATATTAAATCTAGTCGATTAGCACATAGTCTTCGATCATAATTGTCATCTTGTTTACTATTTCCATACAGTAGCATTTATA
>JAUTBT010015782.1:0-22470 GCA_032361225.1 Lepetodrilus schrolli
AATCGTTCCAGGTGTTATGCACTACTGTGCAAGATATGATATTTATGTCATGAGTTATCTTGAACCATATGTTGGATCAGTATAAGGTTACACGATAGATTAGGCCAAGTACTTTGATAAACGCTTCTTAACACTGAAAGGATTCCCGCTGTGGCGTAAAACAATAGCTCGCTCACTGTTAACTCTGGGCACAGTGAAGTTTGCAGTGGGAACAAATTAATCAGCTGTTGATTGTGTAATGTATATGTATCATTAGATACCGATTAATATTTAAATATCGTCTCAAAATATTCGCTTTTGGTGGAATCTTGTATATATAATATCGACTGAACCTAAATTATTAAATTATTTCGCAAACAGACCAATACAATACTTATTTATTTATTTTATTTATTTATTATTCTTGTTGGGGTTTTTTTGGGGCTTTTTATTTTGTATTGGGGTTTAGGGCAGCCTTCAAGTTTCTTTCGTAGCACTGAATGTTGCAGGAAACCTGCGAAAATCGGCTGGTAATGACAGAACAAGGATGATAATTGCATTGCCACGGTACAGACAGCGCATCCTATCAATATCGCGCCGGAAAGGTAACTCTCGCGAACAATTGATGCTCTTGGCATGGTATTTGAACCCGTGTCCTTTGGCTACGAAGTCCAACGTTCTACCACTGCGCTACCATCCGACCCGCAACGCAACGGCTAGATATCCGTTTATTACCCTGAACCTTACATCCTAATGGTTGGATAAATAAATTAGTATTTCGATGGTACAAATAGCTGATAGCACATTTCACTTGTTGTCATAAATGTTATTATTATCCAAAGACTGAAGCTATCTCTTAATTTCATGAATCATTTAAGCGTTATGCGTAAATGAATTTCGCAACCCAATATCGTTAGCGTTGTTCTATTATGTCAATCAATCAACTGTATTGCGTTTAACCACTCACAGTTAGAGTGCACCCGTTGCGGACGTCAAAGGTTTCGGACTGATGGGTGAGTGTTCTCGTTTATGTATAGTAAATATTTTACTACGAATCCTTAATTGCTACTTTACAGTGTACATACCGCAAGAGGGAGTACTATTAGTAAATAAAATATTTGTGAAGAATAGCAAGGTGCTAGTAAAATATTATTATACTTCATATACTAGGAACTAGGCTTGATAGCACATATACAGGTTTAATGTTACAAATTATGTATTTGGTATTTATTAACTCTAACGGGTGACTTGTTACATATGTCATAACTGTTATGTAATTTATCTTGAATATCATTTTTCCACTATATAAATTGTACATGCTTGTATTACTTTTACAATTTTTAGCTGGTTACGCTCTCTCTGGGAGAGAGAGAGAGAGAGAGAGGGGGGTAGGGAGATAGAGAGAAAGAGAGAGAGCAAACAGAGCAGAGAGAGCAAACAGAGCAGACAGAGCAAACAGAGCACACAGAGAGAGCGAGCAATCAGAGAAGAGTAGAGAGAGAGAGAGAGAGCAAGCAGAGCAGAGAGAGCAAGCAGATGAGAGAGAGAGAGAGAGAGCGAGAGAGAGAGAGTGAGAGCAAGCAGAACAGAGCAGAGAGAGCAATTAGAGCAGAGCACAGAGAGAGAGCAAGCAGAGAGAGAGAGAAAGAGATAGCAGAGCAGAGAAAAGCACAGAAAGAGAGCAAAGAAGGGGGAGGAGAGTGAATTAATCATAATTAATCCTGACCTAGCAGGTGAAAACAGAATAAACACGTCATTACAGTGTACTGTGGATGTACGCAGGAAATGGTCTTGGATTATGAAAACGTACCCCAAAATACTCCTGTTCGTTCATTCTCCGCACAGCGTGAAGTTCTGTGAAGATCTCTCCTACAGTTTGGACGAAATATTCCTGATTCTGATACTTAAGAACAAGGGAGTTTAGCCGACCCTATTTCAGCAGCGCTTACTACCACTGTTTCACGTTCAACTCGGTCCTGGACAAGTAAGGAGCTGTCTGCGGTGATACATAGCGTGAGTTTGATCATCAACTACAGTAACCAGAATACGTAACCCGATTTATCATTCATATTTCGCAACAGGTACATTACAACCCCAATCCATACACGTTTCGCTCCCAGCTCATTGCGTATTAGCTGTATATCCTGATTATATTTACATGAATAGAAATGTATATCTACAAGAACGTGTTAAAAGTCATAAAACTAAAATAAAGTCGTAATGTCGCCACCTGGCCGCATGGCCAATGCGCGGACATCGGATATGAGACTATCTAACGTAAATTCCTTTACAACTTTCTAGCCACATTAGGCAGACAGACTTCAGTGTCAGTACATTTGACCTTGTTGGACGTTGATCTGACGATTTTTGTTAAGTTAATTTCATTTCATTGTTTACATAATGATCATTAACGTATTATATTACATCTGCCAAGTATGTTCCGAGAAATCGGGGTCTGGTGTTGGTTTTTGAAGTCAAGCAAGACACTTACGTCCCCGCAACTGAGTTCGAATCATGAGTGCGGGTAATACAAGCGACGTTAGTGCATATAATTACGTAGGCGCAATAGCGTCATGTTGGAAATTATTTCTGGCAATAATTGCAATATACCATCGTGTAACGCACGTGATACTATTCCACCAGTGTTCAATCCAGGAACCAGTGGAAGAGGGGGAGGTCCCCCACACTATTCTGATAAGGGGGGAGTAAGGCGCACTCAACCTTGGCCGCAAAGCATTTAAGTAATCTAGAAGGTTTCAAGGCTGAAGGGCACATGTTACCACCACAGGACTGAATCCTTATAATAACATGTTATATCATCTATCTATGTAATATATATTATATAGATATAATGACATAGCATTTGATTATATGATTTAACATGTTACTATAGGCTACTTATTCAAAGTCCTGTGGATGCCTCACCCTACCTTTTCGCATTTTGCATCCCCCCCCCCCTCCCCCATTTAAAAAAATTAAAACACACGTGCTGTTTACTTAAATGTGCACTACTCTATACACTACAGAACCAATGAATGTCGCACAGACAAAAAACAAGTTAGTGTCCGTATCCAGGATTCTAATCTGGTGGTGTTGAATTGAGTTCAACTTGTAAATATGTTCACGTTTATTTTTAGCTTTAGTATATTCAAAAATGTCTTCTTTCCTAATAAGCAGGTTCTCTTGCAGCTTACAGCCCAGTTATCACCTGATTAATTAGCCCTTTGTATCACTGGTTACTTACCGCGAGAGCGACCCGATGTGTGAAATGGAGAATTTATAGGAATTTATAGGTCGCTCTGGAGGGAATATCGACTACCTCACCCGACAGTAATTATACAGATTATAACACTTTTACTAACGAGTGAATGTGTGACGAAGTGTTGAGAAAACGAAAGAACAACTTAATTGATTAATTTTATGCTTCACATCAGTATGGAAGTACAAAAAATAAGCACTATAGATTTTAAAAATATTAACTAAAATATATAAAATAAATATCTGTATAGTCTTTGCATTGGTAATATCTCCACCAGTCTTCCACATGGAATTACCCACACACACACAAAAACACTATATAATATTACAATATTTACAAAAATATCTGCAAAGGTCTTCATAGTCATTGTATCTACAAAAGCACAATAATATAAAAATTTCTACAAAATCATTGTAATCGGTCCTCGCTGCAAACACATAAGTAACACCTAGGGAATCGGAATATTTAACTAAGAAAACACGGAAGTACATGAAAAAAATGCCAATGTACGCTCTCGCGGTAATGCTTTTAATTGATTTCACACATAGGGTCGCTCTCGTGGTCAGACACCGTATCACTAACTTCAAGCAAGAGCCTTTCTCCAATTGCATGCTTTCTAGCACATCTCTATTCACTACCCCGAGCGCTCTGCCCCTATGTTATATCTCTCGGTTAGATTTCATTCTATAATTCAAAGAGTTAATAGACATAAGGAGGAAAATTGCATCCGATCAGTTTATCTTGTTGGTTTTAGTCATGTTTCTTGTTTATATATATATATATATATATTATGTCTACTTCCACAAATAAGGGAATGACCATTTCTCTAGTTATAAATTATGACTATAATGTATAAATAGTGTCCATAGTTGCTATAATCCTGCGCATTTAAATAGAGCCCGTGTTTCTTTCAATTTATAAATTACACGGGTGTCAGAGCCAAGTTTGCTTTATGTTTTCGTGAAAACGGACCAAAACCCCAGTAGATTCTGGTTATGTACCATCACCAACATTTACATTGAAGATTTAGCAGTGTTTTTCCACTATATATAGTTCATTGTTGCTGTTTGGGTTTCTACGTTACGAAATCATTAGCATATTACCAACATGCCTCGGTGAACTTTTAGGTAAGCTTCTGAAGTACTAATAAGCATTTGTTAATTTACATATACACTATGGCATTGTATCAATTATGTGCAATTAACTATTGTTATTTTTTATTTTTTATTTTAATTTTTTTAAAGCTGAAGGTGCTAGCTGTAAATAATATATATAGATGTTCAAGTAGATGAACACCGATTTCGGATACAGAGTATAGTGACCCAGTCTAAATCGTGGAAATTTATATAAATTTATATAGTGGAAACGTTAAAAACATTCTCAAAGCGAGATTGCACATGCTGGGGATCGTAGATAATCAGAATCTACTGGGGTTTGGGTCCGTTTTCACGAAAACGTAAAGCAAACTCGACTCTGAAACCCGTGTAATTTATGAATTGAAAAAACACGTGCTCTATTTAAATGAATACGACTATAAGCATAACTATATGATGTGTAAATAGCTTCTATAGTTATTAAGTATAGCTATAACCTATATATGTAAATAGTATGCATAGTTTAAACATTAGGTACAACTACATACATAGTCGTTCCCTATAGTTATTGCGTATCATTATTTAATATTGGTAAAGTTATCGGATCTAAGTAGTATATCAATCGTAGTGTTGTACTAGTTATGTATTCTAGCCTAGTCAGTAGTATTCTAGGTAAAGTGCAACATCCCATATCAGTATCCCAAGATCATCACTTCAAGCAGAGACATCGCCGCAAGCCCGTCCACGTACTAAGAGATCAAGGATCACCTACCATACTGTTAGCTAGTGGTAGCATTAGGAAGTCTTATTCCCCCTGGCCATCCAATGTCGTCCTAGTAAGAAAGAAGTCCGGTCAACTTCGTCTATGCGTCGACTACAGAGAATTCAACAATATAACGGTAAAGGACTCGAATTCCCTCCCCAGGATAGAAGAAATGTTCGTCGCCCTTGCTGCAGCGAAGTACTTCTCGACGTTGTACATGAAATCCGGGTACCATCAAGTTGAACATAAGGAAGAACATAAGGAACGCATTGTATTCACTGTCACTGTTTATTAATAAACAAGGCGAAACTGGTAGCATATATCCTTAATATATATATTTTTAAAAACATAAATTACTAATATTTTTAAAATGTAAAACAAACAAAATGTTTTACTAGTCTATCAACGAACCCCTGCGTGTAAGCTAGAAGGTGGAACTAGGTCTGCAGTCAGGTTCTGCAAATGTACAGCCGGACTAAAATACTTACTATTTATTTTTAACAAACCAGAAGAGAGAACGTGCATTGAGTCCTCGAACTTCCGTCTACACAACTAGGATGAGTTATTGCAATTTATTTGTTTAAAAAAATATAAATAGAGAGAAAAAATGTATCTAGCATATTTTTAAAAATGAACAAAATAAATGTTTAAACTATTCTATCACCGAACCCCTGTGAGCAGGCATTGTACATCACGAAAGGGTCGTACTATATTCCGCACATATGCCATGGCTTTACTATAGCAGTAAATGTGCTTCACGGAAGGGTCGTACCGTAGCCAGGCCGAATTTTCTAGTTCTGGATCTATATCTTACTGAACCGCTTGCCAGTGTCAGCTGGTTCATGAATTATTTCGTAATATGTCTTGTAGCTTAAAACTTCGAATGTCACTACGTTACAATCTCGTATCAGTAGAAGTGGTTTGGCTACAGTAATGGCTTGCCATATAATTGCTTTGTTTTCTGGTTCCGCGTCTACCTCGAACCAACCCCAGGACTCGTCTGTTGACCATCAGTGATAGGAAGAGAAAGAATCCCTGGCCTCCTACGAGGACTGTGAACACGTAGGCCAGTGCCGTGACGGAGCTCGCCGTGTACAAGTAGGCGAATATCCAGGCCAGACCGGTTAGTGAGGACAGTTTAACACACGCCAAGAGACTGACTCTGTGATCCTCCCCGCCAGATGTCAGGCTCCTTTTCCTTAGCTTTACAACAGTTACAGTGAACATCACGATGTTGGAGACAGTGATGAGACCAACTGGCAGAACAAAGGCAAAGATCTGTCCAGTCTGAGTGCTGAAATAGCAGATGTTTCCTCCATAGCCAACATCTCCAAGGATCAGCTCATGCGTGAGGATTGTTATTCCAACAGCCAGGAAGGAAATGCCGTAACTGTACACACATGCAATGACGAAGGTAGACCGCGTACCAGCAACAATGATAAGGGATTTTATTGGGAAGCAGAGCTTCAAAAAGAACTGCACCACACAGACGTTCATCCACAAGATGACCGTCAGCCAGAAGAAGTGGATGAGGGCGCCGAGGATGCTGCACAGGACCGGGCTCTCGTTCTGCTCCATGCCGAACTCGTACAACACCTGCGCCAGGAACATGTTGACCACTAGACCCATGTTGCAGACACCGCCCGTCGTCCTCAGTTCCTGAAACAAGCTGTAGACGACGAAGGTGATCATCAGGAAGACCAGGGACACTCCTGTACACACCACGGACAGGATCCCCAAGGGAGTGGCGGTAGGGAGACGATCTCCTCTAGACTCACGTTCGTCCGCAATATCAGTAAGATCCAAGAATTCCTCAACACACATTACGACAACACCACGGTTTGTTAGTCCATATTTGTCAGCAGCTATAGTCTTGTTACTCGCACGCCATTTGAAGAGAACGAAGTCCCCGGTAGGTCTGGAGGTGTCGGAGAACGTCGTACAATTTATGTCAGGTTTCTCAGATGCGTTCAAGGTTTCGAATCCATCCTCATCCAGCATCACATGGGGACAAACCATAAACTTGTTTATATCCACGTAATGGGCATTCTGCACGAGATCGATCAGATAATTTCGTATTTGGAAGGATGCCCTAACTCGTGAACTTTTCATCGTAATATTATCAATCAGTAGAGCATCAGAGTCCATCGCTTTTATGCAGCTTCCGGTAAACGCAGCGTTCACGCCGATACTATCTTCCAACGACTTCGTTATTTGCGGGATGATACCAAGAATGTAATTCTGTAGGTCGTTTTGGTCTCGCACGGTCGTCGATATCAACGAGAACTGGGTTTGAATGCGAACTTGGAGGGACCGACCGCACACATCCACGCCGACACACTGCGTCAACGATTCAGTAAACGTTAAACCATCATCAATTTGCGGTAGTTGGACTTTCGTGATGTCAATCAGCAGGCCTCGTAGGGTTCTGTACAGGTGTTCGCCTCCGGATTCCATCACAATGCTAACGTTGTAGCATAGCCTGTATCCGAGGAAATTGTTCCGTGGAACATAACTTCTGCAATCATTACCTGACAGATACTTCCCTTCGACGCATCTGATGTCTCTGCAAACAGACTGCAAAGGAAGCAGGCCTATTACATAACTCATAGATACACTGTTCACAGTATCATATCGATGCGTTATGATTAATATATAGCAATGGCATATTGTCTGAAACACGCATCGACGTCTCCCGTAGTGTTTAGATATGAACAGCTATCTTCTATTCTGTTTAATTTTTTTTCTTTTGATAACTATTTTCTTAAAACGATAGTAGGTTGGCACGTAGATCTCAATCATGTGTTTGATCCAGTTTTTAAAATACATCGGCTATCGAAATAGAATACAACAATAAAAAAGTATTCTTCATTTGAATAGAATTTAATTAACCATAGAATTAACCGCTGTTAGTTAGTTTCTTGGAAAATATCTTGGGCAATCACATATATTTAAGTTAGTATCTATATATTGCATATGGGGCGGGTGGTAGCGCAGTGGTAGAACGTTGGCATTCGGAGCCAAAGGTTCCAGGTTCAAATCGCGCCTTGGGGGCTCGGCATCAATGCTCGCGAAAGTTACCTTTCTGATGCGATATTGATAGGATGCAATGTCTGAAGAGTGGCAATGTAGTTATCATCCTTGGTCTTGTCAGTACCAGCCGGTGCTTGCAGGTTTCCTGCAACATTCAGCGCTACGGATGTTGCGGGTTTCCTCCTGCCCTAAACTGACAAGTCGTGATATAAGTGAAAGAATCTTGAAAGCGACTCTAAACCCCAATTTAAAAACAAAACAAAACAAAACAACCTGACTGACCTATCGTGTCCGCAGATCTGACGACAGCCAGCAACGGAGAGTGGGGTCACATCCTGGCAGTGTTCCAGATGCCAGAGCTCAACACAGATGACTGCATCAGTGAGGCCATCGACCAGGGCTCCTATCTCATGCTGTATGCCCACGTGCTGCAGTCCACCTCACTGTGTCAAAGCTACCAGGACGAGCTGAAAATTGTCAACAATCTCATCGACTGGACCACAAGAGTCAGACCCGGGTGAGAGTTGATAATCCAGGCTCCAGACCCCGAGATTACGAAACTTTTATATGAACAAAACTTTGAGCTTGAGCATGAAATCATACTCATAACGTTTCATGATCTCGGGTCCAGGCGTTCGAATAACTTGTGGCACTGTAATAGTTAAAACTTGTGTAGAACCAAGGTTTTTAGCTACTATGCCTGATACATAAGTGATGATATGAGTGAAAGAATCTTGTAAGTGCTTCTAAACCCCCAATTTAAAAATAATGGGGGAAAAATAAATAAAAGATCAGAAATTCAGATTGTTGCAAGAAATCTATATCTATTTATATTGTCTAATCCCATTGTAATTTTATTTGAGGATAAGCTGCAAGTTACTTTTAACCTAAACCCCAATTTAAACAATAAATAAATAGAGGATATTTAACTGTGTTTCTCAAATATCATGTTTTACGTCATCGAGTGATGTGTGGAGGCTATATTATCACAAGTGGCAAAGGACATATTGTCACTGATACATTCGGCTATCCTACTGCCAAGTATATAATAAATAATCCCTCTTTCTTGACCCCCAGGTCTAACAATGCAGGCAAGCTGCTGCTGTGGTGGCACAAGCTGCTGGAACTGACCCTCAGACAACTGGACAGCGGTCAGCACCAGGTCACCTGCAGCCAGAACCTCGGCAAGCTCCTCAACCAGCTGGTGATGTTTGGAGAAGACCGAGTTTCCTCGGGGCTGCTTGGCGCCATCGGCTTCGGCAGGAAGTCCTCACTGTCTCACAAGTACGTAGACATCTGCCGCCAGTTCCATCATCTTGTCCTAGATCACGTGACCTAAATCAGCTTACTCGATATGATCCCTTACCATCAATCCCCCCGATTTCTAGGGCAAAGCGAGTTCAAAGTGCTGTTGTCAGCACTCGTAGTCAAATCAGATTCGTCCTAAAATGTATAGCTCTGCCTACTTGCTGATGAAATCTTCTCGTTGTGATCATGACTTTTAGAATCAGTTGCCGTGTAGCTTGTGGTAGACACAGGGAAAGACAACTCACTCTGCCAGCCAGATAAATACATGGTATTTAGGGAAAGTTAGAGACAAGCTTAGGTCCCTGTGGGAGAGGCCATTCCACAGAACAATCATAGCACTACGAAAGTCATAATGTCATTGGAACTACGACCCTTGTAGCGCTACAATCGTTTGGTGGAACGGGTGCCAGGTCATGGAATTGGTTTTGCTTGATGGTCAATGGCTAAGTAAGAAGTCTATTCTTCTGCACGTGTAAATCATTATCATTGAGTTTTACACTACTGGCAGGGTGCGGGTAGTAGTGGTAGAACATTGAACTTCGGAGCCAAAGGTTCCAGGTTCAAATCCTGGCATCAATGTTTGCGAAAGTTATTGATAGAATGCTGTAGAGTGGCAATGCAGTTATCATTCTTGGTCTGTCAGTACCAGCTGGTGATTGAAGGTTTACTGCAACATTCAGTGCTACGTAAACTGCAACACACACACACACACACACACACACACACACAGGCATACAAACACGCACACTACACACACACTACACACACACACACTACACACACACACACACACTACACACACACACACACTACACACACACACTACACAAATTACACACTCACACACACACACACTGTAAATTGGGAAACCCCTAAATTTGCCTGGTTCCCTTTTCATTTAGCGACTCGATGAAAATGTTTGTATTTATTGTTGCGAGACAAACAATATGAAAATGTTGAAAACAAGTGGGATATGTGGAAGATGTAGCTTGTTGCCCACTATATTTGTGTAGACAAATCAAATGTCAAAGTGCATGCATAGAAGGAGAAAGTCCTGGAACAGGTTACTAATATTTAGGTAGACAATATGCATACATGTATGTGGAGAACAAATGTAAATGAAAAAACATGAATGCACAATCATGTCTTTTGATTGTTGCATAAACCAAATATACATATTTCATTTTATACTTTTTTAGCTTTATACTTTTTTAGCAACAATGAATTTTCAAACATCTACAGGTATGGCCAATTTCCATTGAAATCTGATCCGCTGATTTATTTGTCATGGGATCGATTTATTTGCACTGGGCATGGCTTGTCTGTTGCCATGCTTGCATCTACAGGCTCCAAGTACATGCAGATGTAACTATTAGAAGAATGACATCAGATTCCTCAAGCCAAGTTCCTAAATTTGGTAGAACACTTTCCCACACCAAAAAGATCTGCCAGCCCTTAGTTTGTTTTGTTGAGTATTTGAAAAATTAAAAGGTTCACCATCTGCAATCCCAGCTAAGGCAGTCCTTCAGAATTAGATACTGATAATCGGAACTAATATGGAATATGGGCTAATTTTTCATTATTTCTATTTTTGACTTACTCCTGTAATGGCACAATGCCTTCTTTGAATGGTTGACAAAGCCCGATTTTTGTCTCACCAGACTGCTGTATCCCGTCCTTCTGAGTCTAGACCTACAAGGCATTACCATAAACTGCAGGACATCCAATGACGACAACGAACCTTATACCACCGAGTGTCTGTCATCCATGAGGGGAGGCTACCGCTTCTTGGCCAAGCCGGTGCAAGCACTCAAAATCAACTTCTGTGACCCTCTGGTGTGTATATCTGTATATAGTATGTATGAATTTCATTGATCACATCATCTCTGACAGGTTGATTTCCCACTGTTAGTGTCAAGGCCCCTTGCCACAATATTTCAGGAGCGGGAATTTCCTGAGGAGCAGGTTTTTCCTAAGTTGGCATAACTTTTCTAAGTCTTTTCTATTGTGAATAAAATATGTTTAAACTAAAACTAAACACAATGTTACTGGATTTTATAGGTCACGGTCACTGACATAAAGAGGTCATTGGTCTGAGGTTACAAAACTTTATTCAGTACAATCGCAAATGGGTGAAAGATTCCCGCAGCGACGTTAAACTGCATAATCAGTACGATAACTTGAGTTTCGTGCACTAAAATAAATAAATTATATATATATAATTTTTTTTTTTTAAATACCCTATAATTTTCATACTTACTATGTACTAGTATACTAGTTGTCAAATATCTTATAATATTTATATATTTTTTTTATCTTGAAAAAATATGGACAAATGCTATTAAATGAACATGAAACTATTATCAGAATGTCTGCTTTGTTTTAGGAAGTTGCAGCCTTTCACAGCGGCTACGAGAACATCATGAACATCACAATAACACAAGGAGGAAAACTGGACGCCATTGTCATGTGGTTTGACCTCGACCTTGACAAGAATGTTACCATAACGACAGAACCTCATGTTGCCAACTGTTGGGAACAAGCCGTGTTTCCTGTTCTCATGTCTCACTTCGTACACAGTCACAGAAAAGATGGTATGTTGATAACTTATTGGGAACAGGCTGTGTTTCCAATTCTCACATCTCACTTCATACACGGTCACAGAAAAGATGGTATGTTGATAACTTATTATCTTTGCAAGAGTCTCAGCTGGACAGAGAAGTCAAGCTAATTTTGGTTTTCTATTAAAAAGAAATATGAAAAGTTTGCTTATGACGTCAATTAAGTTATTTCTTTCTTTTAATGACCGATTTATTGCTTAATGTCACTGCAGAAATCTTTCACTCATATGCGATGATCTTTATCTACCTACAAATTGCTATTTCATGTATGATTGTCTATCTCAGAATGAGTAATTAGGATTTGATATTAGATTGTCCAGTTCGAAGCTTATTAGCAATGTTCAAGTAGGTGATTTTAGTATATAATACTGGGTATTGGGGTTTTAAGTCGCTTTCAAGATTCTTTCACTTATATCACGACGTGTCAGTTTAGGGATTTGAACCTGGAATCTTTGGCTCCGAAGTCCAACTGTTCTACCACTGCGCTACCACCCGCCCGGGTATTGTTTAACAACACTCTCCTACTCATAGTGCTCTCATAGCTATCAGCCAGATAGATAGATAGATAAATACAAGAGCTATGGTCGCTTAGGGGAAAGGAGAGTGCTGCGAAATAATACTCTAGCCCTTGTATAAATCTTTGATACAATTTGTCCCATTTGAGGAAGTAGTAATGTTTATTGAAATGTTAATAAATAGGTTTGTGATACATTTCAGATGTTCGCGAAAACTTCGCTGTGAAAGAAGGAGATTCTGTAAGGATTGAATGTCACCTTCACAACGACTGCTTCAAAGTGCTGTGCAGGGATGTGACAAGGGGACACAGCTCTTCCAGAGCTGAAGGACCTTCAACGGCAATGCAAAAAGTGAACAGCGAAAACCACGTATTTTCAGTGTCGCAGTGCGAGATCTTGCGTCTGAATGACATTACAATGAATCGACATTTCATCCAAGCATTGGAAGCAGCAAAGCCCAACTTCTCGCATTCGGCATCGCTGCTTCACCTAGCAGATGGATTATCTCCCCTTGGACTACAGGCTACTTTCCTGGGATATGCAGATATCACCATGACGATTTCTGACGAATACAAGGACATAATATGTTGTATTGCAGATATCAACAATATCCCCAGAGAAAAGCTCCGCTTTTGTGCATCGAAAGACATTCTCGAGTTAGAGGAGGAATTTGACGTGATCCAAGTAGACTTGTTCGAGTCAAGCGGGGTGCTCAGACAGCAAATATTGGAAGATCTCGCACTTGCTAGGTAGTCACTCTATATTACTGCTTTTGATTTAATCCTGAAAATCAAGAATAGTATTTAGTAGCTGGCTACTACTGTACTGGGAGCGTCTACGGTCCAGGCATGGGAATTTTCCGCAGAAATCTGCGGATTTAGTTTTTCAGGGATCGATTTATTTGCACTGGACGTAGCTTGGGGCTACAGTATAACAAGTATAGAATTTAACAAGCATTAGTTAGTTATTTTACAAATATGAACATTCTGCATGGATGGCTGCAGTGTAGGCAAATGAAACTATGAATGTTAAGAGAACATTTATTGCTGTCAATTAATTTCAAGAATATATGCACATATCCAATTATTTTTACAGAATTAGCAATCGACAATCGTATAACATGTGTCAATCGATTGATCGCCCAATTCTTATTCCAATTAAATATACTCAATACCTTCCATAATAAGACTAACCAATTCTATAATTATAGTTCCTACACTACTTGGCAACCATTAAAACTACAAGGCTGAGACAGATTTCGTTTTTATTAGTTCCTGGCACATGTTAAGATGTCTGAAATTTTACAAGTTTCACACTCATTTGCATCATTTTACAAGTTTCACACTCATTTGCATCATTTTACAAGTTTCACACTCATTTGCATTATTTTACAAGTTTTACAAGTTTCATACTCATTTGCATCATTTTACAAGTTTCACACTCATTTGCATCATTTTACAAGTTTCACACTCATTTTCATCATTTTCAGACTAACTTTGCTCAAACATGGTGGCAGCATTTTGCCGGGGAAGGTGACAGTCATGGGTCTGTGCGTCGAGTCTGAAACCCTGGCAAAGTCCAGCTTCGTGGTGACCAGTGAATATACATTGGGAATACAGATAGCAGACTATATTAGAGACTTTCAGGTGAGCATGTAATCATCATGTGCAACACATAGCATCCTATTCCACTCTGAAATATACTTACAGTCGACCTCCTGTTTATCCAGACAGTTGCGTTCCCGGTAAACTTATGTGGGTAACTGAATTTTCGGATGTCTGAATTTAGCAAGAGTTGCCGCCCTACTCTTCATTTATCACACACAATGATCCATGACCTACAAGAAATAAATATTCATAGAACTGTATAGTTTATCATACATGTAGATGACAAGTCAGAATGTGTTTGTAATTCCTTGATGTTAACTCAATTGTTTTTTATCCAACATAACTGACACTGATTACTAGTATGTGTGTATTTTCATTTCCCTGATGTTACCGCTATCTTAATACGTGACTGACACCGATTATTTGCAACAGCTGGCACAATCTGCGATAAACAATTTCACCATCTATTTCACTAGACACATGAAATATCCTCTATAATATACTGTTTTCAGACTACCACCCACATGGATGTGGACCTACATACTCTAACATACAAGAAACTGTGCGAGCCTTTCACCATGTTTCACTTGGACTTCAATGACACCCAACCTTCTGCGGACCTCCCAGAATTCCTCCAACAGGAACAGGAAGTCAGTGTCATGTTGACAGACTCAGGAAGTTTGCATGCGGTCGTTTATTGGTTCGAGGTGAAAATCACGGACGATAATTCCTTCAGCACCTTGGACTCAAGTTTACACTGGAAGCAGGCAGCGAAAATGATGACGTCGAACATCAGCGTGTCTTCTGGTCAAAGTCTGTCTCTCAGACTGATTCTCAAAAACAGTTGCATCGACGTCCAGCCTGTCATTTGATGTGCTGTTCCACCATTCCCTAATATCATGTAAAAGTGGCAAGAACGTCTTTGCAATGGCCAACTGTAACTTACAGTTTTGTTTTTTTTTACATATTCTGAAAAAAACTATATTTCTCAGTCAATATTTAGAACAGATTTTTCTTTACTCTCACAATTTTTCCCAGTTGGTCTTGATGTAGAAAAATATTTATAATGTGTAAAATCATGTGTGTAAACATGTAATATCATGCATGTAAATAGGTAAAATCGTGTGTAAATAGGTAAAATCATGTTTTCATTTCCTGGTTTCATTTACTGATTTCAGACATTTTAGGCATTGCCTTATTTTACACATTGACTGCAACATATACACCTCATCATAAGTTAAGCGCCACCCAATATTATTGAATGAAGCTGCTGTTGTAGCTCTGACAAAACTATCGCAGGGTAATACAAGGTTGAGTGGTGCTATTCCCTGATAGACAAGAACACAATACATAGTGATGCCAGTTGTATTGATTCCACCAATACATTAAAAGAAAAAACAATATTGTGAAAGAACACAATGTCAATGTGTTATGAACTTGGGAAAAACTTTGATAATTTCGTATAGGTAATGGACATCAACTGTCTACAGTAGGTGTCAGGTAGACTCTTTATGGGACCGTGAGGTTATTGCAAGACAGAAAACTCAGTAGCGTGTGTAAGCAGTTCAGCTTCTAACTATGCCAAGAGTTTGAACTGGGCGGTCTTGACGCCTGATATTCCGACCCAGGATGTCTCAAACATCCCCACAGAAAATGGGATGTGATTTTGGAGGCGCTTAACATGATGAGGTGTATATTATACTCTACATTGTTTAGGGATAAACTATATTATACATTGTTTAGGGATAAACTATATTCTACAATGTTTAGGGATAAACTATACTCTACATTGTTTAGGGATAAACTATATATTTCAGAAAAACAGCATTTATATTTTCCCTCTTCAAATCCAGTTGTGTTCCGAGCTATATGCAGTGCCCAAATCTCTGACCCAGTCTGAGTGGAAAACTGGAAAATGAAATCAATGCCACTGGCTTCTGCATATAGCATCTCAAACGGTTGTAAGTTTTACTTTATGCAAACTAAGGGAACCAGAGATGCCGCAGTAATCGCGATAAACCTTTGCTGCAAGAAAGAGATTAAGTAACCTTGTTAATGAATATGCTGGTTTAACCTTCTCCCTGCTGGATTAAGGATGCCTCCAGCATGGAGAGGGTTAATTGACAGCACAGGATGTCGTTTCTCGAAGCTTTCATTTATAAAGTTTGAGACCATAGTGCTCTCGTAAGTTCCCAATCGCCATGTATAAGAGATCGATATGAGAGTGCTTATGGTCTCATAGTAGATACTAGAGCTTTGGGAAACAATACCCTGATCTGTATGGCACTTCTGGTTGTCTGCAACAGCAGAAAGGTTAATGATAGTTTACCCTGACCAGATTTATCAAGGAATGTATTTTTTTTAATAAAGTATGTTCATATAACAAAACAGCAATTCTTGATAGAAATTTTACAGCATATATTTTTGCGCTTTATTCTCAGAATCTACATATCAATTCAGATATTAATTGTATCGTCATGAGATTATAAACTCTGTTGTGTTCAGGTTCAGAAATATTCATGTAAAATTTCCACCTACAATTATTTGTCAGTGTGTCTCATTTAACCTTTATACTGAAACAATTCCATAATGCTCGTATATATATTGTTATGGGGATTCTGGTTGCGTATGGTTTTGTTTTTGTTCTTCTTTTTAATAATGCTTCTGTTAATAATAGCAATTATTGACTCCTAAATAATGATCTCATTGGATGCAATGGAATTAATTAATTAACTTAGTTAAATTAGTGACTGTTTTTTTTTCAAATTCTGTTTATTTTTCTTCTGTTCATTATTAATCATTGTATGTTTCCATTAGCCTGAAATAAAATATCTACATTTGTTATGTTATCTGTTTTATGCTGATTTGGTATGATTTTTAAAAATAATTTTACAAGCAAAAACTTGCTATCACGTAATATTGGTAAGCAGACTGCCATATGTAAATTGAAATAATATGCCAAATATTAAAGTGCCAAGTAAACTTATGTTATTTTGTGTTTTTGTTGAATTTGTCTTAATACAGTAGTTTTTGTATAAGTGTAGGTGTTTTAAGGTTGTTTATATCCGACTAGGTTACTATTGTGTGATGTTAATCCATTATTGTGTGCAAAAATGCAATAGTACATGATCATTTGGCCAAAAGTATGGAACAATTAACTTATTATTTAAAGTTTTGAAATTTTGTCAGATTATTGATAAGATTATTTGAATTTCAAAATAATACATATTTGTAATTTCACATTCCTTTATTCATTTTATGTTCAGTTTCAGTAAATATTTGTACATTTCTAGCAAGAATGCATAGTTAGTATTATTTAGTGAAATCTGAGACATTCTTTCCATACATATGGGTGGATGAGTCCTGCTGCAATGTAAAACAATAACTCTCTCACTTGCTAGGCCTTTCTTTAGTCAACACATTTCTATGTTTGACATTGCATCAATCCCAGGATTCTTTTCAAATCTTGCTTGTGATTGAATCGGCAAATAACAGAATTTTATAGTATATATTAGTGTACCGATATATCACTACATCTATCATTGCTCTGTTTGTACGTATTTTCACAATGTTAATGTATATACACATTCTTGTATTTATGATAAAAGATACACATATTTCTCTGTATTCAAATTATGTTATGTCTACCGTTTAATATCGGAGAGTGATTGTAATATAATTTTGTCTACCGTTTGAAATCATAAAATCATTGATATTTTGTACTGATATCCCAGTATTGTAGTGCTATGCTACAAATCTGTATCACTGCCTATCGCTGTGGATGACTATTTAGTATCATTCTACTTTTCACTTAATAAATTTGAATGTTCAGTTGGATATCATCTCTGAAGTATGTCTCTCAATATGTATCATTCCAATCTACATGATAGGTCATTGTCATGTTGTCTTGTACAGAATTTTCTTTATTCCATGTTGTTATTGTGCAAAATTTGAACCAATGGACTAAAAATTATATTGATTATCAAACTCTGGCAATATTGCTGAACATATATACCGGTAAGATAACAGTGTCTCATGCAGTGCTTGTTTATGTGGTTTCTTAATTGACTGAATGTACTGCTCCTAGTAAATGGAACTACTTTTTGGGTTCTTCTTATAATTATTAGTTAAGAATTCACAGCGTGCTAGTAATTTATTCTGTAGTTTTATGCAATAATAATCTAGTAAGTTAAGGATAGTAACTTATCCTAGGTTTACATCCTTTAATTGCAGGGCTGTAAATCTACTTTGGACACAAAACCTACCAAGTTTTACATACCATAATCATTTAATTTCTCTAAATGAATGTATTATGTACATGTCATGTATGTACTCGCAATTTCACAAACATTTATTTAAATGTGTTTTCTTGGCAATGTTAAAAATAAATTTATTATAAAAACATGTGGATTCTGTGTAATAAGTCAGCTGTGTAATTGTTGTGTCGAAATTACTTACTCTTTCATTAAATGAATGCAACATTAATTAGTTCTTACCACAACCTTGATGTAAGCTTCATAAACCGTTTCAATAAAATGGATTAGGCAGATTGTATGTAAATAATTCAAAGTTAATTTCTGGATAAAAGGAATATTAATATTAACCATGAACATATTTTGATTTGACGATATAGTCTCTAATAAAACTAAACAGAAACTAAAATATTATCGACACTGTTATTATTGTTATTATTATGTGTTGCATACATTCAGAATGGATGTTTTTGGTTTTAGTTATTATCGGCCCTGTTTGCATTGCTATTTCTGTCGGCGTTTGCAATAATTGTCCGTTTGCATCATTGTTCGTCTTTCTTTGTCTTATGTATTGTTGTTTACTACATTCCATCAATTACATTGTTTCATATTGAATGATGACAGTTTCATGATGAATATAAAGGATAACAAAGTTTATTGTTGTTTGTTGAATGTTCGAATATCACCGGAACTACTAATCCTTCCCAAAGACTTTTCGTGGCAATTTTTAATGTGTTTTTTTTTACCTTATTTGAAAAATTCGCACTTGTAAAAAATCATTAAAATATGTTTTAAAGTACCAAGAAATGTCTTTGACAAGGACTACGGAACTAGATACTGATATTTATAACCTGAGGATTGCTGATTGAAGATTGACATATGCTGGGACTGCACGCATTTAAGATCATCCATTATTTAGGCCATTGGCTAAAAAATACATAAGTACAAAATAAATGTTTAGCCCATGGGCTTAATTCTGAAGAATTAGTATGTTAGCAAATGTTTGGGAAAATATTTAGAAAATTTGGTGGTCAGACATGCAATTTCCTGGATTATTTGGGTAAATATAAGTAGTAGGCCTACATTTCTAATATGCTGTCCCCTTTATCAAATACAGTGTTTTTTTCCCCACTCCTATATTTGGATAAACAGTCATTTTGTAAATATGAATAACCTCTAATTCGAAATTTGAAATATGGTTTAATACTGCTTAACCCTTATCCTACAAATGAATCTTTAGAACAATGGCCACCATCCTTGCCAGTATTCTTTTATCGTCCTAAAATGTGTAACTAAGAACTGTTTCAACATTAAATCCAGAAAAATGCTTTTATTTATATTATAGTATGTCTTCTCTTCAACGTAGTAGCTACTAGTATCCCACCAACTCGCTGATCAGAACATGGGACTGTCATTGCTATCATTGTTCAAATCCGTCTCAATATTTTAATATGTAGTTCTCTGCGTTCAATATTAAGTATCAGATGTTGTCTGCTAATGTTCATTACCTCAAAACAATCTTAACATCCGTTTGTAAATTTTGAATGGGGTGCCAATACTTAACCACATTTGACGGATGTTAGTATAGTATAGACATAGTGGTCAGTTAATGTCTTGCCTATTACGTCATTAAGAGGCGCAGTAACAATAACTTACTTAAATTTAGGTATCGAGAATGTACAGTGGTGAGGTTGGTATGAGATTTGTATACACCCATACAGTAATGTAATATGAAGGCGATATCATGGAGATGATCATGTTTTATGGTAGCAATGTGATGCTATAGAGTCTATATAGAATACAAGAATGCTTTGCTGACGATAGATAAATGGAAAATGGCGTAAGTGAACACAATTCTTTCATAAAGAGTGACAATCTAATTAAAATCAGAGCTCGTTTCGCTCTTTAAACATTTTGACATTCTTTTGCTAAACCAACTAGCTGATGAGCATCAGTTTTCTAATCATTATTTTAATGAGATTGAGGGTGGCCAACTCACTCCCATCGATAAAACCAGAGAGGATATTATGTAACATATGAGAATTTTAAGACTTCGTATATAGAAAAGTCCATTTTGAGTACCATCTGAACATTTCTGTACAACAAATTTATCGAATAACAAATACACAGCATACTATTTCCATTCTAATTGAAATTCGATCTAAAACTGGCCCTTTCCGATATAGGCCTGATAATAGCCAGCGATAACTGATGTTATTGTAATGAGTATGTACTTTTATTGTACATTTGTCATGTTTACTCATAATATATCTACATAGAAACTGATTTAATTACTATTCATACAACATACCCGTTACACTTACATGTATTTACTTACTTACTTAATTAATTACTTACTTAATGATAAATAAATATGTTACTGTTAATTGTCATCTCTACAAGCTATCACAGTCTTTGATATAATTTAAATGTTGTGCTACTTGTGTTACTATTTGGTTTCCAGTTTACTAGATCGAAACAAATCAAAACAAAATTGAGGGATATATAGCTCTACTACTATGTACAAGTTTGTATGTCATTACTACGATAACAAGTATTTCATGATGATGAGCATAGCTTTGTAGTAAATATTGGTTAATATTTTTCAAGAAAAATGTACTTACATGTATGTATTATTTATATTATAAATAATGTTTAGCTAAATATCCCGGGATGTATCTATATAGGGATAATAAAATATCAGATACCTATTGTAATATTATATATTTACAAGATAGATATACTTGTGAGGTACGATGCCGTAAACTTCTAACCATTGATTACCCATTGATATGGTGACATAGTATTGATAAAGAAAATATAATATGTATCTTTGCAACAATGCTGTTTGCGATGAATTACACTTTTCATTGTTCTGTCCATTATCAAATGTACACAGAAATGCTACCCTGCAAGAATACTTTTGTAAATATCCCAATATTTATAAATTTGTAAATATTATGAAATGTGATTATGATCCGTTATTGCTTAAGCTTTCCACATATATCAAACTTGGTATTTGTATGTTATAAATAGTATGTAATGCTGTATGTTCTCTGTATCACCATGTGTGATTTTTGAGAATATGAAATTCTATTCTGTAAATCGACCCCGAGAAGATGATGGTACGAGTTTTCACGAATGTTTCCGTAAATGCGCTCTCATGATTTGAAGTTACGAAAACCAGGCTTTCCCCCGTGACGTCGTATGACTTATATTGAACAGTTTTCAACATGTCTGAAAATGTAAATAACAGCTGAATAACTAGTCGTGTCTAGTTAAAATAATGTAAGTATCTTGAATGGAAGTAATTGTAGCAAATTTGAGTACTCTCTGGTCATCACAACGTTACGAATTCCACCGGAAATATGTTGACATTAGATAGATCATCGTAGATTTTCGAGCATTGTGATAGGGCGTGTCAGTTGTGGTGAGATTTCTTCTTCCGGGTGACAACAAAAACTAGCTCGATATCGTCAAAACCATTGCGTAACCGCATCCTATTTTGTCTTGTGGACGGAAAGGTAATTTTCTTACCAATGACACTGATCATGTAGCCGATCATGCTGATTTAATATCATTGGTAAAAATGAGTTGTGGGATTTGATCATAACATTACATTACTGTTGAATAAATAAATAAATACATGAATGATTTTATTATGCTTCTTTTACACGGTAAATGACTAAAATAAAAATGAAGATTTTTTTCAAGATCATTCTAGGAGAAGATCACACTATTAGCTATACTATTGATATTGTTCTATTTCAGAACCAATGTACCTTCAATAAATTAAGGTTAGTTATAATAATAAAGCAACTCTCTCACGGATAATTTGCCATTTGTAAATTTTGTCTAAATTAATAAATTATATTAAAATATAAAAAGTTATATATTCAATATTACTTTGTTGAAATTCCTCTGAAATTTGCTGTTAGACAACTCTTATCAATAGTATATTATTATAATATAATTATAATATACTTATATAGTATACAATTCCTATAGGATAAAAACGTTCAATTAGTAGATTGCATC
>JAUTBT010015793.1:0-22468 GCA_032361225.1 Lepetodrilus schrolli
CACAGATGAAAGAGATGTTGGTATAGATGCCTGGAGCGGTATAGGGACCTGCGATAAGGACTATCAGTGGCATATATTAATTACCAGTCCAGCTTACTCCAGCCACATATACCATGCACATTATGCCTTTCAGATATTAATAATATGTAGTTTAGTATTGAAAATAGTTGCCCTGTGATAGCTTTATAATTAGTCATTATTAATATAATATTACTATTGGTACGTAATTATGTCCGGTACTGTGTAACCATATCGTTACATTTCGGTTCAATATCTTATCATTATGATTATAATTTGTTCGTTCTTCAACGATGATATTCGATTTAAAGAGTAGATAGCATGTACGCTGACAGATTGTAAACATAAACTTACTGCGAGACTCCGATTAACGATAGTTCGGTTATCTATATATGAGTTGTCCCGATAATCGACCAGTCTACACCGAACATTATTTGAATATTGATCAAAATACATAATTGTTTGATTGTGCTTGTTTTGTATGCATCTGCTTGCTGCATTGTTTAATGTTATATTTCACACCAGTGCGGAAAGTTAAAACATTGAGAGAAACAATATATAACATATTAATCGGTTTAACGGATGGCATGATCCTATCGTATATAAGTATATTGTGGACAGTTTGACTATAAAATGATACACGATGTGATATATAGTTACGTATTAATACTTGCTTTATTCTTGTAGAAGCATCTCCAATTCCGGTCAGAGAACAATAAAGAGAACATGTCATCGGAATCTGAACACAAAATTATCCAACACTACTTAATTCGTCGTAATTCTACACATCCTCTTGCATGTAAATACGTTGCTTGTTGCAACACATCGTCAAAGTATAGTATAGCAAACTCGTAACAAAATGCGTAACGTATTATTTATTATTCTTAACATAGACTCTGCGTGTACAATGTTAACTTCGTAGACGGGCCCAAATATGCCTTGAGCAGAGAGTAAAGGCTCGCTCACACGGGTCTATCGGTTGTACGACGAGTATTGTTCGATTGGTCGTACGAGTAGAACTTGTTCTAGTCATGCGATCTCGGTCGTTGGGAATCGCATCGCATGTACTCTCCCACGGTGCGATTCGACGCATCGTTACAACCGATCGACCCAGTGAGTCCACCTAAGGTAAAGCTGAGGTTTTCCAGAGCAATGTTTTTGTTCTGGTATATCGTATATTTTTTTCTCTATATATTTTTGTATTTGTATATTTATATAATTGTTTTCGGTTTATATCTTTTTCGTTATGTATTTCTATATATTTTGTCTTGGGAAGGATGGTTCTTTTTCCTTCTCTTTGTTATTGATGTTGTTTTAAAGGTTCATACACGGGAAGTCGTCTCGTTTATATAAAACTAGTGAAATTGCTGAAATATGAAGACGACATCCCATGCATTTAGCATTTTATGCAATGGCGACGCGATGTATTTACTTGAGCTGCTAATCCGGATTCTAAGCATGACTGCACAGCACTTCGATACTTACGATAACTTAATCAGAAGTTACACATTGTCCCAGTACTGGTCAATGGTGAACATTCTCCGCACTAGTCGTGCCTTTGCTTCTCTCAATCTCGTCTCTAATGTTCTGTATTTCTTCTTCGATGGTTGCTCCCGACCTGCAGCATACTGAAGTATCCGTGACTCTGTTGTCGTCTGCACGCCTTGCAGGAACTTCAATATTTCGAAGAGGTTCGGGTGTGCCTTGGAAAGCAACTTCTTGAGGCGACTGTGGTATCCTTCCAAGTGGTTGCTCGTCCTCGGTCCAAGAGTCTCGTAGTGGTTGCATTTACGGGTGTGCAGCTTTTCTTCTATGCAATAGGTTGTGACATAATCTGCCAAGTCTGCGAAGCGCTGGTCTTCTGTCATCGTGGCGAGAGTAGAAAGCCAAACGTCATCAACCTACAACGTATTTTTTGTTGTTTTGAATTGAGGTTTAGAGCCGCTTTCAAGAATCTTTCACTTACATCACGGCTTATCAGTTTAGGGCAGGAGGAAACCCGCAACATCCGTAGCGCTGAATGTTGCAGTAAAACTGCGAGCACCGGCTGGTACTGACAAGACCGAGGATGATAACAGCATTGTCACTCTACAGACAGCGCATCCTATCAATATCGTGTCAGAAAGGTAACTTTCGCGAACATTGACGCCGGACTCCCTGGGCGGGAGTTGGACCTGGAACCTTTGGCTCCGAAGTCACCTGCAACGTAAAAGTAAATAAATGGTGATGGAGAGCAAAGTATACACGTGGTGGAAGAAAATATATGGCCTTTAATCGTGTTAATAGAAATAGAAAGTACCAACATGTATTTATTTACCCAATAGAAATAGAAAGTACCAAAATACATTTACCCGATCTACCCGTCTAGGTCAGATAGAAAATTCAGCCACATGTTCGCGTGCCTATCTAACATTTTAAAAGACGAATTCCCGTGCAGACACTGGTAACTATATGGCTCCCGTATTAATTGCAATCCATACAAGCCAAGCACATTAAATTCACACATAATGTCTGCACTTACCAAAGATTACTGTCTTCGTGAGTGAATTATTGTGGGGTTTTTAAAATACTATAATTCAATCAACATCCACAGTTCTGATGCTATTGTTTTTCTCTGGCAATAAAATAAGTTTTACGTGCATAGCCACGGTCAATCGTGTACGTAAAAATCTATTTAGAATATCCACAACTACTTCCAAATATGTTTTATTGAAAACTGCCTTCCAATATATTATGTTTGTTAAAAAAAAATAAAAAAATAAAAAAAATAGAAATAATAATAACGTTACAAGTTGGGAAGTATATTGTAAGCATTTGGTGGCAAATTGCAACGAGAAATGTTGACTGCACATGTTAGATACAGTAAGTAGCCTTTGTAGTATTATTGAACGTTGGCCAACTATACGATTAATCTCCGCATTGATCTACAGTGAATCCTCACCTATCCATACGTGAAACAAGTTGGGTTTATAGACACTCAATTAATCTTGTCATTAATGCCTTTTAATAATGACATATATCACAGAATATAGATATTTCAGGCGACAGTAACCTAGCAACTATAATCGATGCACGGCTATTATTTACAGGAATGATTTTGAGAATAAGTAGAAACATATGTTTTATTAACGTCGATGTGTTGCATGATGGATGCTGGATGATCGCAACCGTTAAGATATGGAAGTTCTATTCTGCTTTTCCGAATGCAATTCTTAGTATACAGGACCCGGATGGAGTGCAATATCAAACGATACTCGTTACATCAATTATGTTAACTCTGATGGTAGAGATATATATTCCGAGGGACTATTATAATTGAGTTTTATCATCTAATTAAAAGTGGAATATGAACAATATTTACATCGTTTTCATCGTATTCCTACGCGTAATTTTAAAATGTAGATTCACGCTTTGACATGTTTTACTGAATTTATAGGGGAAGTATTAAAGCTTGGCATTAGATGATAAAGAGATTATTAACCGAGTGTCTTTAGATATCGTCTATATCCTGCATTTAGGGATAATCTCTATGCGCTAGACTCGCTGAAGCTCGGGTAATACAAAGAGTATCCCTAAATACAGGATATAGACGATATATAAGCAAGTATACAGATATTTCGTTTATCATGCTTAATAACACTCGGTTAATAACATATCTGTGCATAGCCAACAATGAATGCTTAAATAAAACGATAATTTCTCTTCAGAGATAGTTTTCGCATTTGAAGAGAATTATCAATGAAATGTAAAATGCCATGCTGCGATTCAAATTAATATTTAATACAATATAGAGAGACTCTCGCTATAATCACCTACCAGCCTACTTTTGTTGTCCATAATAATGTTTGCTTGTGTAGAACACTCTTAAAGGGTTAATTTTAGTAGAGGACACGGGATTTATGTGTGAAAGGATCAACAGTTACCATGATGTATGGAGGAGTAAATGTTTTCAGCCATTTTACGGTTTATAGACTGAATAAAATACGTTGTTTTTCTGTTACCACGAAACAAAATAGTATCCAATACAGACATAAACTTACACACGATGTTCGTGTTGAGCGAGCGTTAATTAGAAGCAGTACGCCAGGAAAGGTACGTAATGCGATCTACTATGGCGTTGGTATATTTCACCATTACAAATCGTCAGACACTAATTGTATAGTTAATGTTCTTATGGGATCCTTATCGCATGTCAAGCGGTATAACCATTACTGACATAGCCCAGACAAACAGCGCCATAAGCGGCCCAACTTACAATTTCCTATCATCCGGTTTTCCAGAGTGTCCATACTACATTACGATCGAAGAAGTATCGTAGCACTATGAGTCGTAATGAAACATGACCATTGCCTATCCTGGGATTTGAAGCCGAGTTGCTGGATTGTGAGTCCAACGCTCTACTGATTGTGCCAAAGGGGTAACCTCCGCTGGCCGAGACAAGTAGGAGCATCTTATATCACACCCGGCTACATTCTCCCCCTCCACGTGGTGACTTGTCCTCGAGTTACTAATTCAGTCACTTCTGAGCCACCAGGGAGCAATTCAGAGAGAACAGACCACCGGGAACAACTCGAATACACGTTAGGCGCCATTGAAACAGAGGATCATTCCAATTCTGGTATTCGAACGCGACGCTCTACCGACTGAGCCAACGGAATCCAGTAGGAACATCTTATATTACACCCGGCTACATTTGGTACCCGCGATGGGAGCCTATGGAGTCTCCAGTGGTGTAATATTTGATGGTGTAGACCCACATGCTGAGGCAAGAAAGGCACCCCCTGTATCCTGGCACTTATATATACTCAAATACTCAAATTCTGGATGATACCTCTTACAACGTGACACTTAAATATTAATAATAATATGTTATTGTAAGTGTTTATCGACATCACCAATATGTTTTACTAATGAGATACTAGCGGGTGTGCCCTAAGTTGGCATAGCTTGTATCCAACCTTTTTCTATTATTAATAAAATATGTTTAAACTACTAAATATATGCTTCATTTAGTTGACATCAGTAGAAACTAGTTTATAATGGTAAAAAAATCGCTGACCACAATTTCTCGTTGTCATCGTGACTTCTAGAATCAGTTGCCATGTAGCTTGCGGTAGGCACAGGGAAAGACAACTCAATCTGCCACCAGGGTACCATTTGATTTTTCAACCGCATGCATATACTAGTATTCTTAGATTCCATCACGTGATTAGGTACGAAATAAAGTACAGAGATAGCATATCCATGTAATGACATCAGGAGAAATTAACTTTTCCGGATTGTCTTGACAAAAAAAGCTCCCAGTATCTTTTAAAATCAGTATGTTGTAGTAAAGGTTATAAACTGTGGTATGGTATCTGAATCGACAGTTTTTCTTGATATCTCGCCGTAATAGGTATCGTCATATTCAGCATTAAACTCAAGAAGTTTGGAATGTAATTTTATGAAACCTCATTCCTTTTTTTGTGTGTATGCCTCTCCAGATGACACCCCACTTTCTACCAATACTTCTACTAACCATGAACAATCCCTATAGTCACCAATAGTTTTCAAATACTAGTAGACCAAGGAGATGTGTAGCATGCCAAGATATGGGATGAGTCTGGCTAGTGTTACATAATCCGGTATACTCTATTTCAGCTACTGTCTAATCCTGTCCCTGCTGGATTGGGCACAAGCACTGCTCCTTAGGGCATCTCCGGTTGCCTCCAGCATGGACAGGGTTAAAGTACCCTGTAACCTTAATCCAATTCACTTCCTGGAGACAGATTACTTGGTATGTATGCAATAGAAGCATGTTTAGTATCGACTGAGAAATAGATTCCATTGCAAACGGTCCTGATTTGATAGGTGAATCATGTCATAGCACAACATAGTTTATCAGTAGCGTCTGATCTGACAGCCGCTGGAATAAAGTATTGCACTGCACGCCATCTGACATATTTAAGCTGCAAGAAGTATGGAGTCACTCGGCTAACCTAGGGACTGGCTCACGGTCCTCTCGGCAATCTCACGGTCGCTGCCATATTAGAACTGAATCTGTCACGCGATAGTCAAGTTATATCCTAGCTCGATTATTATCCATATTTCCAATAACTGAATAGATTAATGCATGTGTGGATTACATAATGGGATATATTTTAGAAAACTATATATCTGCAGTCTTTTCGCGTTGCCTAACAATCAGTAAGTAGTTGAAATAATTTCTAACTGTATTTTAAAGATAAATATAATTGTTTACTAAAGTGTGTAAAATAGGCCCTTCGCGCATTCTTCTCTATGCGATGAATGTTGAGGCTGATGACAACTAATCACCATTACACCGAAATCTGGGTAAGATTACTGCTCCTGCGAGTGCCGAGAGTATATAGTGGAGCAAAGTGGAAATAGTCCACGGGTGAACCGATTGATGCCATTTGTTACACACCTACATTGCCCCAGTTGGTACACAGTCAGTTTATGGATATATCATTTCTTTTCGGTTGAGGGGACGAATTAGAAGGAAATTAGTTTCTTACAAACTGGCAATACAAGGGACATAATCCGCCAGGGGGCGCTTATGGTAGGATATTAGGCCTCAGACCACAATTAATTTCCTTCTTTGTTTATCACTATTTAGCACTTACAGAAAGAATTATAGTAAGGAAATTTATGGTGTATACAATATCTTATAAATTTGCTGTCTGATTCTATAGTGCTCGGCAGCACACTTGCTGAAATGTTGAGAGGGGAGGGGGGCGGGAGTAAGCCTATTAATTTTCCAGATATTACTAGGGTAAACAAGGTCATGGTATGTGTCCAAGAATTTGCACTCCATATGATTGAACCTAACACATCCGCCGACAGGGCCAGAGCAAGGTTTTGGTCAAATGAAGCCTTCCCTTTCAGACATTATGAACTCTCATCTGCCATTCCACCTGCCAAAATCTACTAAAACTGTACTTGCAAGCAAGCCACAGTCCATCTAATAGAGGACTATGTTTTCTGACGTCACTTCCACAAGTCCATCCAGGAAATGGATTAACTGTAGTTAATGTAGTGATTCTCGTCACTCTTAGATGCGGTGCGGACCACCCTTGCAGAAAAATATAATTACAATTTTCTGAAATATGTTTTCTTGTGTTGCAGTGGTGAGAATGTCTTAAGCTGATATATACGAATATTGTCATCCGTTGCGGACGAGCCTTCATACTTTGGCAGTATGTTGAAATCACTGTTGGAAGATAAATCCCATCTTAGTTTTTTTTCTCTGCAATGACATTCTACTTATCAGAAAGACTGACGAGTCGTTATAATACGTGAACATTGTATTGTGTTTGGCTGCATGAAGTTGAATACGGTCATATTGTAAGATACAGACTGGCGAGTCTGAACAATGCTTGATGCATTTGTATTTGGCTGAATGAAGTTTAATGCAGTCAGGTGTGTTTGATACAGACTGGTGAGTCGCTACAATACGTGATGCTTTGGTATTTGATTGCAAGGTGCTAATGTAATAGTAATGATACATACAGACTGGCGAGTCGGAGCAATACGTGATACAAATGTGTTTGGCTGCATTAAATCAATGTAGTCATAGACGTATATACAGAAACACAATCATAAGTTGTTTGATGTAGACATATCTATGAAGGTCGAGATTGTATAATCGCTTAAAGGCGCAAATTTGAATTACATTGGTGAACGTAATGTATGAAGATTACCTGAAGCCCGTAAACGTTTGGAAATTCTTCGTTGTTAATTTAATATAATGTTAAATGTATATGTCATCAAAGTATACTGGCCCTTAATTAAATTTACTGAGTATATGCAACCGTTCTTGCGTCTTATTGTTAATAGAAGATCAGTTTATTATTCCATAGATTTCACGATGTTTGTTATTTGTTTATGCATCTCTGTATTATTGTATTTTCCGGTACCACCGTTGGTGCTAATGTGGAAATAAATGAACTTGAACTTGAGCTGTTAAGAATGTTCAACCCTAAATACGTACATAAATATTTAACCTGGACAAAAACCAATTCCATTAAAAAGAATAATGAACCTAGCAAAGCTATACGATTTAAGACATATTTCCAAATTTATAAATGAACTCTTCAATTCAATTAAATAATAAACAATATATTTATCGTCGATATATTTATTGACTCGCTTATTTTGGCACTCACGTTTTCCTTGATATACTATAATATGTATATACTACCATGTTAACTGTCATTTTACATCCCTATATATGTCTCATGTACCACCGTTTATGGCACAGATATAGTAAAGAAACTTGAACACTTGAGAAGTCAGGCAGCCAACAATGTGAACAATAGGCAAAGACTAAAATTATGATCAGTTTGAGTCCGGACGTCTTCGCCAAATGTGGACGGTTTCGCCACTTCTTTGACGTTTTCGCCAATCTCTTGGCTTATATTGATACATATGAAATAGTATACTTATCATAAACATAATCGTTCTCTTTATTAATATGCATGTATTTCATAAAACAATAATGGTACTATTATTCAATCAAATTATTGGGCGTTTTTGCCAATTTTTAAACTTTGATCCATTCTTAAGTGGATTAGTCCACGAAACCGAAACTTAAGAATCACTGATTCGTTATCAGGATGTCACAAAGTATGTTTGGTGAACGTTTCTTCATCGTACTCAACATTTGGCTTAAATACGTTTTTTTAATCAATTAAGGCACAATATAATTTAAAATTAAGTAAAGAAAAATGTACAGTTTAGCGTGACAATATTCAATTACGGCCTGAATTTTAGGAAACATATCTATACATGGCTGATCTGGCGGTAACATGATTACACTAACAAATAGAAAAACTAAAATGTTGATCTGCTTATGGAAATCTGTGGTTGATTAGTTAGAAATATATAATGAATCTATATGTAAGTTTTAGTCCTCACTCCGATCTATTTGTTGCATTTCATTTATTAAATAGTACTTCGCAAATATTGGTAACGTAGATTTCACAATTGTTAATTCGGAAATATATATTGAAAAATAACTGTGAAAGGGACGGCAGACCTTGCTGTAACGCAAATTAAATGTTCGATTCAGAACGCAGAATTAGATGAGCTAACAATAGATATTGTTCCGCTTATAGACAGTATGAAATTGCACG
Organism: Lepetodrilus schrolli; assembly: GCA_032361225.1. Classification (NCBI taxonomy): domain Eukaryota; kingdom Metazoa; phylum Mollusca; class Gastropoda; order Lepetellida; family Lepetodrilidae; genus Lepetodrilus; species Lepetodrilus schrolli. The sequence continues at coordinate 9,156 of JAUTBT010015793.1, forward strand.
ATGTTGTTACTATTTCTCCTAGTAGGTATTGTCCAGATTTGCGAATCTTAATCATGTACCTGAATCAACGAAAGTATCTAAATTCAGCATGCAACACCAGAAGAACATGCCATGATACCTGTTCAGTCCACTGTCAACCAAATAATTGCGATTATCGTGCAGCCCTAAAGATTTTGTATTTAAATACATGGTACATTGGTGTCATCGAAGATGCCCAGGCTATTCTATGTATAGGTGGTGCACTTGTACCAGTAGTGCATCATAGACGTGCGTATCGACTCAATCCAGACGACTTTTGAGAACATATTGAAAGCCATTACCGCACAAGTTTAATTTACGTTATCATATTAGTTTCGCATACAATGGGGCCGATCTCATTGGTATTTTTGTTTGCAGTTAATTATAGTTAATAATGAAAGTTTAAACCTCAAAATCGAACATATTAGTAAGCTTTGCAAGGTTATTTCATTTGAAATTGTCTTTACTTTTTTACCGTAATTTACATTACCAATTTCAAGTTCAAGTTCTATCAAACAATTTAATTAAATGTATTGTTTAACATTTAACAGAAATAGTTATATAATTTGTATACACACAGCATAAGTATGGAAATGCTTGTCTTATAAAAATAGTATCGGTTTTGTAATAAAGGTGAATATTCCAACCAATCAGAAGATGTTCATTAATATAGCACGTATCACACGATTTATGGACAACTACCAAGCAATACTAGTACTATAGGATAAGTACATATTGAATAAAGATAAGTATATATGAACATACCACTACATTATGGATAATTGAGATCTTTTAGATTACAGCGGCTAAATTTACACCCTCGTTTGAAATGACGAGAAAATCTTTACTCGAAGAGCCCGAGTTCTGATATTTAGGAGGTGTGTTCTACTTATGTTAATTTATTACATTAAACACATTTTTCAATGATAATTAAAAATACATTAGAAAATGTCCAATGCCAATTGGCGCCTTTTTCGTAGAAATGGGTGAATACAGTTGTCTCGCATCGAACCATACAATGAAAAACAACACGATGGCAACGAATCATACAGTCCGTTGCCGATATATGCTTCACAGTTGGACCGATTTTGTGAAAACTTAGTACCTTTGGTCAGAAATAATTATTTCACAGTAAAAGGTAATGTCGTATGTTTTCAATCGAAGTAATACTTCTTTAGATTAGATTGCAATTGAAATTAAGATATTTCGGCGAAACATCGGTATAAAATGCACCAACGACGATGCAAATTAGTTTTAATCTCCAAAGAAAGATAACTACTAGTATCTCATCTATTTTATACGTTTACAACAATATTGAAATATTGACCTACTGTGGAAATACAATGCACAAATTTGCGTCAGTCGACAGCTTCCATAATATCTCTCGCGTCGAACGCAGCAACTTCCGGTACGCACTGTCACTCGGTACAGCTCAGAACAATATTTAGTGACACACAAAAAAATGGATGCCCGCCCCACAAGAATGCTAATATGCTTTGTTGTCGTAACTTCTTTGGCTGCCATTTGTGTCTTAGTTATGATCGTGACAACCAACAACAATGAATGGATATTTCTGAAGAAAACTAGAAATTACAACCAAACAGAATTTAAAACGTCTGTATTTGTCGATTTCAATTGCACGAATACGTCGGTGATACAGAAGTTGACCGTCAAGCAAGAACATTGGCAAGCCGTTGGAAATAGCAGTGATCTGTACGTTTTCTCCGCATACTATTGCCACGAACATAACAGTGTGCAGATTATTGCAATAACCAAGCTCCGTGAGAAAGCTAAGCACATATTTTGCATCTTCAAAAACGAGAACCTTACCAACAGATGGATTAGAGTACCCGGGAAACTAGAGATAATCCCCGAACACCACAATCATGTGTGAGTATATCTAGCAGAGAGATATCTTTAATTCTTTGCACAAAAATAATGTGAACACCACAACCATGTGTGTGTGAGAGAGAGAGAGAGAGAGAGAGAGAGAGAGAGAGAGAGAGAGAGAGAGAGAGAATATACGCTGTTATTAGAAATCCTATTCTTTATGCATTATAAAATTAGCAATTGTATGAACGAGAATACCGGACGATTTTCCTTTTTAAACACGTTGGATCAAAATATTTTTTTAACAAACGTAATGTGTAGTGTATAATTTGTAACTGACAGGAATTCCATAACGAGCTTGTTAATATATATCGTATTGTTGGAAAATTCCTATGCAATGAAAATACAATACATTTGAAATTATATCTAACTCTGCCCTCGCCTATTGTTTATACGGTATAAATAGTATATCAACTTACGTGATAACAGGCAATTATGCGTTTCACACAGAACAATTGCGGCTTTAGAATTCTCACCGCTGTATTTAGTTATACACATAGTTGTATTGGCCAGCCCTGTAACCCTGGAGTTGACCTGTATTTAGTTATACACATAGTTGTAATGGCCAACCAAGAAAAAGTTGGGTTACACTGAGCATTTCCGCCGTTTTTCAATGGCCGCCAACCGAAAGTGCCTTTTTCACATATCAGCTTTTAAGTCTCATACAAGCTTAATAATGATGTTTAGACTCACATTTTATGGGTCAAACAATTCATTAGGATTACTTATACATCAACTGGCTCAAATAATGTATGCAGCCATTTTGATTTTCATCATTGTAGGAGTTACAAGCTGATATGTGAAAAAGCACTTTCGGTTGGCGGCCATTGAAAGCATGTACAATATCAATGATGAGGGTCCCCTGAACAAAATGGTACCACACTTGGAGGTTCTGGGGTGGTGCTGTGGTGTATGGTGGACATTAAATCTACATTGTAAGCTATAATATGGCCAAAGAAACGACATTTATTGGCGACCATTTTGAAAATCAAAATTGCTGTATACTTGAGTCATTGATGTATTCCTAATGGATTGTTTGACCCATAAAATGTGGATCTAGAAATCATACTTAAGCTTGTAGGAGTCTTACAAGCTGATATGTGAAAATGCCATGTGGCGGCCATGTGGTGGCAATGTAAATTATAAATGAGGGGGATCCCCTGAACAAAATGATACCACTCTTGGAGGTTCGGGGGGGGGGGCGGAGATGCACGGTAAACTCTCCCAGCCCACGGACTATTATTTAGACGTTGGTTATCTCGGGTATGATTGGGTATGATCTGGTAATTATCGAGTTGATCGAGTAAATGCATCTGATTGGTGTTGTACAAGATCAAGTAGAGGCCGTGCGTGTACAGGTCTAGTACAGATCGGTAAAAATATGTGACTAGATGTTTTCCCGATGAACTAGACCTTGTACACGAGTATACACGAGTTTACCAGATAGCTTCCAGACCGTCTGGCTTCTCGTGTTGAAACCCCGGCCGCTACCGACCAAGGTAGGCCGCCACAGACCTGGCGGGACCCCCTGGAGACCGAGGGAGATAATTTCACGACCGAGGTACTCAGATCGAGGTACTCAGATCGGCGGTGAGAACGGGCTATTAAGTACGAGCGCATATCTTCGACAGGAGATGTCTCGAAGTTGCTACGACTTATATATCTGATGTGTTTTTGCAGCTATACTCCTGCAATGCTGACCTGTCCGACCGGAGACATCACTCGACCTGAAACGATGGAAGTTGTTCGCGAAGGAAGCCATACCATGCCGGTGTCTTTGGAACTACGCTACCCGACTCAAGATCCTGTCAAGTTTACAGTTTGCTTCCCTGCCATTCATTCCGGCTATAAAAACAAAGAAGAACTGATACAAACATTGACAATGACCGCCATTATGGGTGCCAAACGTTTATATCTATATGATAACGCCATGGCAGGATCCATGAAAAAGGTTGTCAATTATTTCATACTCAATGGGGTGTTGGAACTTATTTCCTGGAAGCCACCCGTAAATAAGATTCACTATATTGCCCAGCTGGCTGCCGTCCACGACTGCTTGTTGAGAAACAGGTATATATCTGAATACATTGTTTTTCAAGATTTGGATGAAATCATTGCACCCAAACAGGACCTCGCATGGGCAGCCATGATGGAAAGGCTGAGTAAAATTAAACCGAACGCCGGTTCCTTCACATTCAGACACTCGTATTTCCATAATTATTCGCCAAAAAATGACACGACGTCAACAAAAGACGAACGTATTAAAAAACATAAACTATATATTTTACAAAGATTATTGCGAGACAAAGACGTTATGGCTTGGAACATTAGGTCAAAGTTCATTGTCAAGCCGAAAAGAGTTATCCTCCTTGGTATCCACAGTGTTCGTAGTTACGAAACCGGTTTCAGTGATTATACAATTGAACCGGAGCTAGGATTACTTCAACATTACCGACAGACAGCTCCACATTCAAGCAGAGCTCCACACAACGATACAACCATGACCAAATACGAACGTGTGTTAGTAGAGTCTGTCGCCATGGTTTGGAAGTGCTTAAGAAAATGGTATCGTGTATGAAACTTAAAATGTGGTGTGTTGTTTTAAACTGGTATTTTTGAAAATGTGTAGAAAAATAATAATTTATTTTTGATGTATTTAACCCACGAAACAAAGCAGCTATTCGATCGGCGTCATACAACCTCGTTTCGCTCATGTCTATACGTAGACATCTTAAAATATAACCACAATGTCTTTTTATATTAGACATCAATGGATATTCTTTTTGTTGTCCAATATGTATTATCTAACTACTTCCCACGTGTGCCTTTCCAACACATTATTAGTTGAGGTAAAATATAGATATAATTAGAGCATTAAATAAGTTTTTAAACATGAAACATGGAACTGATTACGCATCCCACATAGAAATGACCTTGCAAGTGTGAGAATAGTTGCAAGGGTTATGAGATATGGCTTTGTGTTAAAGGGGCATTTTTTAGACATCTTGCCTAGACCACGTGATATAACTCGGCTTACTCGCTAGATCGCTTGCCACCAAACCCCTTAGTTTTGTGGCAGAGCGAGATCAAAGCGTTGTCGTCGTCGCTCATAATCCAATGAGATTTGTCCTAAAATGTATAGCTCTACCTACATGCTGATCACATCGTATCGTTGTGATCGTGACTTCGAGAATCAGTTGCCATGTAGCTTGCATGGAAAGACAACTCATTCTGCCTCCAGGGTACCAATTGCCTGTCTGATTTAGGGAAGAGAGGGAATGTAGTCATGAATAGGTCGGCGTTCTAACCTTCCCTGGGGATATACTTTTAGATGATATGTTCTAAATGAGTACTTCAGTGTTCAAACAAGACACACGGACACCGCGAGAAAAAGAGGTTGAATTAACCCTCTCCCTGCTGGATTAAGCACTCCTCCTTCGGGCATCTTGTGCTGCCTCCGGCATGGAGAGGGTTAATAGCCGCCAGTGCTGCTAGGGTAATAAAAATAAAAGTAAAATCCTACGCTATGAACAATGCATTGTTTCTAAATATAATACCAATCAATATAATTTATATTTAAACTAATTACTTTCACCCTCTGAGACTATGGATAGTCTAGTGTATTAGTACGTCCAGACAATTCATGAATGGGATGCTCTCCAGTAAGTGAGATGCTCTTGTTAGCCTGCTCTCTAATAGTGAACTCGACTACAGACAAGACAGTTCCGACTTTTCTAATTGATGTGATAATTGTCTTCAACTGAATGTGAGTAAAACGAAAGAAATTATATAGACGTTAGGCAGAAGAGAGGAGATTTGACTAATGTGTGCATAAACTGTGAACCTGTAGATATTGTTGCTAAATATAAATACCTTGGCACAAATGCCATACTTAGTAAATGTCATCAAGCTCAGGCCCTACAATGTGAACTCCGCCATGATGTCAGTATTGTACAGTAGTCTATTCTTCTGTTTTCTATTCAGTGCTGGTACGGTGCCCAGTCATTACAAAACAAAAATAAACTTTCCAAAATTGTGAAAATATGTATGAAAATTACAGAATTTGAACCTCTCGATTATCTGAATGAAGATCGTGTTTTGAAACTTATAAGATTGTAAATGATTCAATCCACGATCTCAACAGCCATTTTGAACTGAAAACCAAAAGGGCCCGTACATCGTTTCTACCCGTTAGTATACATTTGTTAAATATCAAATTTATATGTATGGTGATAGCGAGCGACGCCAACGTCCCGCTGGGACGTACAAGCTCGCACTATAGATCACGCGTGTATACGAGGATCGAAATATATAAAAAAAAAAAAAGGATACAGTCCTTCGAGTTGAAAACTCTTCTCCAACCGGCAGTTACAGCGCAAGCCATGTAAAATTGTAGTTGCTTCGCGGACGGTTACCAGTCTAGGCGAAACCACGTAATCAGGACTTGCGCAGTATGGTTCTTCCGTGAGTGACGTCATCAAAAACCATTATGGGATAGCACGACCGGTTTTCCAAAACTAACGCGATGCAGTACATTAATTAACAGAAGACAGGGATATATACCCGTTGACTGGTTAGGCCTTGAGCAACAGAAACGTGCTAGTTGTAAACAGACTGCTATCAGATGGAAAATCAAATTACTTTGAAAAATTCTAAATAATAAAACATTAATATTGTAGGTAAGTCATCTGCTCTTCCCAGAGGCTGATCTCTGCTTGTCACTGTTGAAACTGATACTAGATTTGTTTTACAACATTAGTGTCTCTCTGTTCGTTGGTTAATATCTAATTTGAAGTTAACTGCTATTGATTGATATTGTGACAGATTTATTTTACAGGATTAGTGTCTTACCCATGCTGTGAGACACATGCGTCCCAAGGAGGGACCACTGCTGAAATCAGCTAAGCTGGAAGGCGACTGTCAAAGCAGTATACCCCACCACCACGCTGTGCCAGAAGCCGGTTCCATGGTGCAATAGTTAGACCGTCGGCCCGGAGTGCGGAAGGTCGCGGGTTCGATCTCCGGTCGCGTCATGCCAAAATACGTTAAAGGATGGTAGTTGTTGTCCCACTGCTTGGCGCTCAACAGTAAAAGGGAAGTATACGTCAGCACAAAGTGTTTGAGTGGAATACCCATGTGGAATTTCAAAGACCGGTGGAAATCCAGACTAGCTGGAAGGCGACTGTCAAAGCAGTAAACACATATTGATCGCTTTCCAGCTACATGCGTCCCAAGGAGGGGCCAGTCTGCCGAAATCAGCTAAGCTGGAAGGCGACTGTCAAAGCACACACGCACACATACACACACACACGCACACACACACACATACACACACACACACATACACACACACACACATACACACACACACACACACACACACACACACACTGTGCCAGTACGAATATATTTATACCGAAATCAAATCAAGAAAGACATGACTGATTTATACGATTGTGCATTAAATGTATTTTGTAGCTATATGTATAGGCTCCATTATTGAAAACCAACTTGGATGATTATTAATAGCAGTCAAATGACGTTGAGCAGGCATAATAGTCGGGATTTCGAGCAAAACTAATATATACCTGTCTAACATCCTTAATGTTTAATTAACACGAGACGTGATATATACTACCAGGCACTTGCCCGTCGAAGTAACTAAATTATAAATATTTGTTCATTTCCGCAACTTTTTTTCATAACTTTTTGTTTTCTGGATTCCCGAAGACGCATCAAGAGTTAATTTTAATTGCATTTCATACAGCCTTTTATATCATGTCGCAGCCTGGGTCTTTTCTACTCAGTATTTAGCTGTGGGCAGCAATTTGCCACTTAGAGAAATTATATTTTAATATTCAATCCAAAAGTAAATGAGAACATAAATGGGGAAAAAACGACGAGGTCAATTTAACCTTCTCCCTGCTGGATTAGGTACAAACACTGCTCTTTAGGGCATTCTCCGGTTGCCTCCAGCATGGGGAGCGTTAAATGACCACAGCTATAGATATGCCAACGTGGTGCAACTCATATTATATACTAGTATACAGAACAAAATTAATTAAGGGCCGACAGATATTTTGTGGGAAAACTTTCTACCGAATTTCGGAACTTGGCTTGAAGAATTTGGTACCATTCTTCTCCCAAATGCGTCCGCATGTTCTTGAAGAGGACATGAAGCCTGTACACCTTTGGACATTCTTCGTTGTTAAAACAATATAAAGCTAAATGTATATTCTAAAAAAGGTTACTGGCCCTTAATTAATTTTGTTGAGTATAGTTTATTGTCCAGCTATAGTTCAATTTGGGTGGGTGGTAGCACAATAGTAGAATGTTTGACTTATGAGCCATATGCCCCGGGTTCAAATCCCGTTCCGGGAGCTCGGCATCAATGTTCGCCAAAGTTCGTTTCTGACGCGATCAATACCAGTATACGATGGGCTGTCTGTACCGAATACCGAGTACCGTGTACCGTGTAACTAAGTACATGTTAACTACAACATTTGGCACTACGAATGTTGCTATGGAACGAATTTACAATGCTTCCATATATGAAACTTCTTGTATGATTATGAGCTTCTATGACAAAAATACACAATTAAACGATCAATTGGCGCTTTGAAACTGGGCTATTAGTGGAAACGAGAGCTTCAATAAAAAGGTGTATGTAGATCTATATGTCTAACGTATCATTACGAGAGCGCATATACTCAACAAAATAATTAAGGGCCAGTAACGTTTTTGAACATATACTTATGATCAAAAGAAAGTACACCGATCGAAATATGCCAAAATCGTTTCATTAAATATCATATGTTTCTATAGATATATTGTTTATGATCAAGTGAATCATAACTGTTGAAAAGTACAGTATTTTCACTAGTATTTTCGTTACAAATACATTTATTATGAATAGTGTGCGTGTTTCGTAAAACATGTGTATCATGCAGTTCACAATCACCACGGTTATTAAATCAGTCCGAAGTGAAAACATACAGTTCAGTTGCAAACAAAAACACGTTAGAATGCAACGTTTTACTCATCAAGGGCGCCAACGCGACGTTGAAATTGCACAAGATGGAACCTCATATGCAATAATTGCTATGTTTGCTTGCACAAAAACAACAATAATTATGCAGACGGATGCGCAGGTAAGGGTATACTGGTGTCACCATGAACTGTCCTCGGTGTGATTTCCGAAGGTTACAATCCCCTGGTAGACCGCCACCTTGGAACTTTACACTTACGTAACAGAGGATCCTAACTGTGACGTCATCTGCAAGGTCTGCAGGATCGTCGTGTTAGTCATCACACGGTGCCACATTGACTTCATACTGCAGGAATCAGTGCCCGTCGACCACTCCGAGCAAATCAATTAACGTTAAGACATCGTCGTTTGAGATAGCGTTTGGCATTAAGTATAAAAATAATCAATTCACAAACGTTATTTTGAGTGTACTTATTGTGTATATTATATTACTATGCCATATATCTCATATATATTTAATTATTTAATTACTTTTATTAGCAATTATTTATCGGTGTACTTTCTTTTGATCTTGAGTATAGTTTATACAGAGGTGCGACGTCCGACAGACAGAACAGGCATAAACGCTCAATTTGCACTGCAAGTGCGTGAAGAAGATCTTCAGCACGTGCAAAATGACCCTTTTTGTCTGTTCCATCATTCGGACGCCGCCCCTCTGCATATAATAATAATTATTCCGAATATTTAGTGATAGCTATATTTATTAACATATTTTGTGTGTGTATCCTATATCATGTACTAGCTAGCTAGGATTTTTTATATAAAACATAATACGAATATGAGTTTGAAACCGGCCGAATTTATTCGACAAACATTAAAATTCCATAAACAATAAAATTGATAATGAAATATCTAACTAATACCAAATACATTTATCATGTGAATATAAAAAATAGGTGGGGGACCTAATGCCCCCACAAATACAACGCATTTGAATACAGGGAATCGGTGTATGGACAGCATTCATGTATCAATTATAACTGTCACGGAAGGAGGAGATGGGGTGGATGGACGGGTGATGCAAAACTGTTTATGACGAATTAACAACTGCTGTTCGAATGTAATTAAAATTCAAAATGGCGTATCAATATTGAAACAAAGGAATTACTGACCTGATTAACCGAAACAGTGCCCGGATGTCAGACAAGCTGCACTGTGATTGGTTGAAAAAAAGATTTCTAATTATAGTCGGAAAGAACCGAGGTAAACTTAATCAGCAGAAATGTTGTGAATAGTGTCACTTCATCCCACGTGATCATATCACGGTCCCCTTTCCGTAATACAGGAATACATTTTACATATTGAACTTGTATTGACATATTAAAGGAATAATATATTACATACATCGAACACAAATATCCTTATTGTGGCCAATAAGTATTATTTTTTATTAATGGAATTCTTACAATTAATTAATTAATGCATATCATGTCACTTGCTATACAACGTTAGCAGTTGTTTTAGAAAAGTGTCTTTCGCCGCCAGAAAATAATCACATGGTCGTGGGTCTAGAGTGTGTAATCACAGCACAGTTCAGTAGCAATGTCTCGCATATGACACGAACATAGGTGGCACATGCAAGTTGGCAGGTATAATATAATACGTTGATGATCATTATGTAAACAATGAAATTAAATTAACGTAAATAAAAGTCGTCAAATCAACGTTCAGCAAGGTTAATGTACTGACACTGAACGTAGGTGAAACATGTCTGCCTAATGTGGCTAGATAGTTTAAATGAATTTACATTAGATTGTCTCATCCGACGTCCGCGCATTGGCAATGCTGTCAGGTGGCGACATTACGACTTGATTTAAGTTTTAGGACTTTAAGCACATTCTTATACGTATACTTTTCTATTCATGTAAATATAATCAGGATTTACAGCTAATATATTAAATTTAATATCAATACACAATGAGCTGGGAGCGAAACGGTTATGGCAAGAATCCAGTGATCCTATGAAGCTTGACACAAGAGAAATCATGGATGCATCTGTTCTAACCTCTTTACGAACAGTGCATATTCTTGGTCAAGATGAATTCAATGACTTTGTTGCTGAGAGACGTGTCGATCAAACCAAGACATTCACTGATCCAATCAAGATAAATAAACTTGCTCCTTTCAGGATTTCAACAACTCGAGAAGTATCTACAACAAAGAGCAAAATATCAACTCTAAAATGTGGCTGTTCACTATTCTCGAGGCTCTATATAGCTTGTCAAACCAGTGATGGGAATTTGAGTGAATTCTTTAAACACGAGAACCAAGCATGTCCTCCATCCTTATCACAGCATGGACAGCTACGCCATGGAAAGAAATCTGATCTGTTACAGAGCCTAGAGAAATTTACAGAATCCCAGAGTAAAGTTTCAGATGCGATGTGATGATACTGAATGGTGCTGTTGTTGTCAATATGACACCACCCCGAGATGTCAACGCCTTTGGTGGCTATATACGAAGTGTATTCTTGCCATACATCGAGAACCAGCTACAGAATGTGTGTAGAGTGGATATTGTCTGGGATGAATACCGGGATAAGTCTTAAATCACAGATACGAGTCAAGCGAGGGAAAGTGATTCGCAGAAGAGTGGCCTTTGACACAGCACTGCCAGGAAATTGGGAACAGTTTTTCCATTTAGATGATAACAAGAAAGAACTGTTTGCCTTCTTAGCAAGTGAGATTGAAGCAATGCTGTCTGACAGAGCCATTATCACAACCAAAGGCATGGATGTAGATTGCTTTCCACAGAGAGATACAACAGGATTAGCACCATGCCAGCATGAGGAGGCGGATACTCGCATGCTGCTCCATGTAGCAGATGCTGTACAACAGGGACTACATAAGATCATTTTTCGCACTGTTGAAACCAACGTAGTTGTTTTGGCAGTATATGTGGTCATAACTCTGTGTAGTATTTGGAACTGCTAAACACTTCCGCTACATTCCTGCTCATGAGATTGCAGCAGCTCTTGGAACAATAAAATCAAAAGCACTGCCAATGCTCCATGTTTATACAGGTTTCAATACTGTCTCTGCGTTTGGGACAGTAGGAAAGAAAAGGGCATTTGATGTATGGACAGCCTACGATGATGCAACAACCGCTTTCTATGCTCTATCAGAAATGGCACAGGTCCTGAACAATGACTGCATTCTAGAACGATCCGCCGTACTGCTGTAAGATAGGACGAACAGCTTGCATCACCATCTGTATGAGGTTGGACGAATCCAATCCAATCGAAGCCATTTTGGACAGCACTCCCTGAAGCTGGCCACTCCTGTAGGGAACTATTTCGTTGTGGTTGTAAAGTTGGCTGCAGAGGACAATGCAAGTGCCGCAAAGCAGACCTCAAGTGCCCAACACTTTGCTTCTGTGGTGGAGATTGTATAAATGCAGCACAGTGACTGTCTCAGGCAAGCTAATTAAATCATAGTTAAACGTTATTTGACGTGTTTCTGTTAACAATTAATAGTGTTGTTTCTTAAAAATTGGTGCAACACATTTTGCTACATATCAAGAATGTTGGTAGTATATGCAGTTTAGAGTTGAATGTTAAAAATACCTCATACGCTGTTCGTGGAATATGCAATCATAACTGACAAAATAGCACAGTGGGCAATGAGAATACATCTATATAATTCTTTATGAACATATCCAATGATCATTTCCGATGCATCGATTTGATAAATCTATTTTTGGTAAATTGTCAAATATACTGTAGATTTTGAATGCTTCCTGTTATAGTAAATATGACATGATCCTTAACTTTATTTGAGAAGCATAACATATTTTGTAATTATTTACATGGCAGAAGAAGGATACCATATATGTTTTCTTCTTCTCAGGAATAAAGTCTTGAATAGTTCCTCAAAACGACTTAAATCTAAATGGCCGCCATGGGAGGAATTCGCGATGGCTCCATATCTGAAAGTTCTTATGTTGTCATGATCTATCTTTGTGCCAGGTTTTATGCTTCTATGAAAAAATCCCTTAGCAGCTGGACTATTGAACATTTTCCGTAAGAACACGAATAAGCTGATAATTACACTATCCTATTACTACGATGTCAAGACTATGAAAACATAAAAAGCATCATTAATCTCAGTATATGGCCTCAGACTACAATTATTCATTTCCTGATTGACCACTTGTGGAAGTGACGTCAGAAAACATAGTCCTCTATTAGATGGGCTGTGGCTTGCTTGCAATTACAGTTTTTGCAGATTTTTGTAGGTGGAATGGCAAATGAGACTACATAGTATCTGTAGGAAAGCTTAATTTGACCCATGTTTGCATAAAAGTGTGCTCTGGCCCTGTCGGCGGATGTGTTAAGTTCAGCCATTTGGAGTGCAAA